>APFE030124494.1:58722-77614 GCA_000404065.3 Pinus taeda
CTAACAAACGTGGTTGATATAGCCGAAAGCTTCATAAATATAATAAAAAAAAACAAAAAAAATATTGCAAGACGAATAATGTTTTATCAATGCAAACATTTACATGATTAACCATGTATAAAAAGGTTATGGGTCAAATTTAATTTGAGAAAAAAAAAAGAATTACACATTTTATTGTAAAACATAACATTTTGCTAAATAAAATTTTCTTATATATAAATGAATGTTGTAAATAATAATGAGGAATTTATCATGGAGGAACTTATTAGAATTGGAATAATGTCAAATCCCTAGGAAATTGGTGGGTGGGAAGCCAAGTGGGAAGAATCTAATTTTTTTAATTTATCAAAAGTAATGAACCATTTTGCTAACTCGAATTTGCTTATATATAAATAAATGTTATCAATAATAATGAATGACATATCATGGAGGAACTTCTTATATTTAGAATAATCCCAAATCCCTAGAATTCTTAAATTTATTAAAAGCTAATGCAACCTTACAAACTCTATAACACACAAAAATTATTAATAAACATTGAGAGGAAGCATATCTTGAGCATATTCCCTTGATAATCAATCTAGGCCGCCAAAAAAAAAAGTCAAGAGATCCTCATTCAACCTAAGTTGAAATAAGAAGCCTTAGGAAACTAGTAGAACCCCTTTAAAAATATTAATGTGGTTGAGGTAGTGGAAGACTGGATAAATATAACAAGAAAAACTATTGCAACACTACAAAATCTTACCAATTCACACATTTACATGATGTCGTAGTCTAACTTATAGATAAAATAGCCATTTTTACTGGATTTTTACTAAAATGTGGCAATACAATTCAATATTTTTTGTTTTTTAAAATACATTTTTGAATGCGTAAATGGATTCAACACCCTTGAAAACCCCTCGAGCAGTTGAATTATTCAAATTAAACAATTTAAACTCAAATTTTTAATTATCTATCATATTTTGATTAAAACTAAGCTGAGAAACTATCATATTATGATTGAGAAAATACCATATGGTCGTGAGAAAAGACCATTTCTTCTGTAAACTGTGTATAAAAAAGTTGTGGGTCAACTTTACCTTGAGAAAAAATAGGAATTACACATATTATTGTAAAATGGACCATTTTGCTAAATAAAATTTTCTTATATATGAATGAATGCTATAAATAATAATGAGGAAGTTATCATGCAGGAACTTATTAGAAATTGAATAATCTCAAATCCCTAGGTAATTTCTGGGCGAGAGCCACGTGACAAGAGCCTAATTTTTAAAAGTTATTAAAAGTAATGGATCGTTTTACTAAATGATATTTATTTATATATAAATAAATGTTAAATGTTATAAATAATAATGAGGAACTTATTAGAATTGGATTAATCTCAAATCCCTAGGAAATTGGTGGGCAAGAAGCCACATGGCACAAATTTAAATTTTTAAATTTATTAAAAGTCAGTGCAACCTAACAATCTTTGTAACACTACAACCTTTAATATATTCCCTTAAGAATCTAAATTTTTTAATTTATTAAAAGTCAATGCAACCTAACAAACTTTGTAACACTACAACCTTTAATAAGCATTCAGAGGAAGAATTCGTTGAGCATATTCCCTTGAGAATCAATCTAGGCCATCAATTAAAAAATAAAATAAAAAAATTCAAGAGACCCTCATCAACCTTAAGTTGAAATAACAATCCTTAAACATATTAATGTGGTTGATATATCGAAAGACTTAATAAATATAACAAAAAAATATATTGCAACACGCAGAATGTCTTAGTAATGCACACGTTTACTTGATTAACCATGTATAAATGGGTTATGGGTCTACTTTAACTTGCTATAAAAAAGAATTACACACCTTACTGTAAAACAACCATATTGCTAAATAAAATTTTCTTATATATAAATGAATGTTATAAATAATAATGACGAAGATATCATGGAGGAACTTATTAGAATTGGAATAATCTAAAATCCCTAGGAAATTGGTGGGTGGGGAGCCACATGGCAAAAATATAATTTTTAAAATTTATTAAAAGTAATGGACCATTTTGCCAAATACAATTTGCTTGTATATAAATGAATGTTATAAATAATAATGAGGAACTTATTAGAATTGTAATAATCTCAAATCCCTAGGAAATTGGTGGCCAGGAGGTCACGTGGAACAAATCTAAATTTTTAAATTTATTAAAAGTGTAACACACTAATTAAGATGAAGCATATGTTGAGCATATTCCCTTGAGAATCAATCTACTCTGTCAATTAAAAAAAGTCAACATATCCTCATCCACCTTATGTTGAAATAAGAAGCCTTTGGCAACTAGTACAACCACATTAAAAATATAAATGTGGTTGATATAGCCAAAGACTTCATAACACAAAGAATGTTTGACCAATGCACACATTTACATGATTAATGATGTAAAAAAAGGTATGGGCCAACTTTAACTTGAGAAAAAAAAAGAAATTACACATCTTATTGTAAAACAAAACATTTTTCTAGATAAAATTTGCTTATATATAAATGAATGTTATAAATAATAATGAGGAAGTTATCATGGAGGAACTTATTATAATTGAAAAATGTCAAATCCCTAGGAAATTGGTGGGTGGGAAGCCACGTGGGAAGAATCTAATTTTTTAAATTATCAAAAGTAATGGGCCCATTTTGCTAAATAAAATTTTCTTATATATAAATAAATGTTATAAATAATAATGAGGAACTTATCATGGAGGAACTTATTAGAATTAGAATAATCTCAAATCCTTGGGAATTGTTGGACAGGGAGCCACCTGGCAGAAGTCTAAATTTTTAAATTTACTAGAAGTCAATGCAGCCTAACAAACAACTATTAATAAGCATTCAGAAGAAGCATATCTTGAGCATATTCCTTTGATTATGTCGAGCATATTTCTTTGATAATCAATCTAGGTCGCCAATTAAAAAATAAAAAAATGTCAACAAATCCTCATCCACCTTAGGTTGAAATAAGAAGCCTTAGGAAATTAGTACAACCACATTAAAAATATTAATGTGGTTGAGACAGCCAAAGAATTCTTAAATATAACAAGAAAAACTATTGCAACAAGAAGAAAATCTTAGCAATGAACACATTTAGCTGATGGCGTAGTCTAACTTATTGACTAAATAGCCTTTTTTAGAGGAATTTACAAAATGCCCAAAACAATTTGAATTTTTTTGTTTTTTAAAATACATTTTTGAATGCATAAATGGACTGAGCACCCTTGAAAACCCCTGGAGCACTCGAATTATTCAATTAAACAATTTAAAATCAAGTTTTAAATATCTGTCATATTTTTTATTAAAACTAACCTAAAAAGTGGTAGTGAAAAAGACCATTTTTTCTACAAGTTAGACTACACCTTTACTTGATTAGCCATGTATAAAAACGTTAAGGGTCAACTTTAACTTGAGAAAAAAAAAGGAATTACACATATTATTGTAAAATTGACTATTTTTCTAAATAAAATTTGCTTATATATAAATAAATGTTATAAATAATAATGAGGAAGTTATCATGGAGGAACTTATTAGAATTGGAATAGTCTCAAATCCCTAGGAAATTGGTGGGCAGGAGCCATGGAAAAAATATAATTTTTAAAATTTATTAAAAGTAATGGAAAAATATAATTTTTAAAATTTATTAAAAGTAATGGACCATTTTTCTAAATAAATTTTGCATGAGGAACTTATCATGGAGGAGTTGGAATAACCTCAAATCCCTAGGAAATTGGTGGGTAGGGAACCACATGCCAGAAATCTATTTTTTTTAATTTATTAAAAGTCAATGCAACCTAACAAGCTTTGTAACATTATACAACCTTTAATAAGCATTTAGACCAAACATAATGTTGTCACTCACTACTTTATAAAGTTATTAGCTGCCAAGAGTGCAGAAAAGCAGTGACAGTTGAAGCTATTTCCCAAGCCACATGAGTTATTAGAGCTTAATCAGACCCTCTTAATTGTATAGTGCTTAGAAAGAACTTTCAAATGGTATATGGAAGTCCGAAAATGATATCATAAGATATGGCATGTTGAAGTTACCCATGGAGCTAGAAGACAAGGAGGAAAGGACCAAATACAAAGGCAAATCGCATATCACAGGACCATGAGCCAATAGCAATCGCAAATCTGCTATCGGCAGGTCTAGGCGGAGCTATTTATCACATATCGGAGGTCAGCGATAGTACCGCATCCTACGATCCCGCATTCCATAGGTCCCGCATACCATGATCCTGCATCCCACAACATCGTAGTCCCACGATCCCACATCCCGTAACATCGCAGTCCCGCACACTCCAAAACCTTGCATTATTGTCGATTTGTGATACAATGTTAAATCATCGGGGATGGCCGAATAGGCTTAACAAAGGAAATGCATGGAAAAACAGGGATATGCGGGCCCTTTCTCTCTCCTCCACATGGAGGTATGGTTTATCAGATGTCGGGGGCCCCAAGCACAGTGAATCCTATAATCCCACGATATCGGCAATCGACGGAGTAAAGGGGCTACCATTTAAAAAAAAAACTTATGATCTCGTTGATTTGTGATACAATGTTAAATCGTCGGGGAGGGGCTGATTCTATTTAATAAAGGAATTCATGAAAAAACCAAGGCTGGGTGGGCCATTTTCTCTCTCCTCGAAGGGGCCACATTGTGCAATCCCATTGGCCCATATGTATGACATGGCAGTCGATGTCATTAATGACGTGACAATAGGGAAATGACATGGGGGTATGGCAGACACGTGGCATTCAAATTCAACATTTTCAGGGGTCCTATAGGGGCATTTCCTGGGTGACACGTGTCAGAACTCACATGGTGACATGTGGCAGTGATGACATCACCCCCTACAAATTGGTAATCGACGATCGCACACAGCAAACTCTCTCTTCTGCCCAAGTTTCTTTCAAGCTTGCAATTGTGATAAGTGGGGATCCTCCTGGACACGATATATTATGTGATATGGCCTATAAAGTCCTCGTGTCCAGATAGTCACCCAGTGCTAAGAAAGAAATTAAAAGGTCCTTCCCCTCCCGTAGTGTGATTACGATACTCCCAGTGGGCCTGACCCCACGGATCATCGATTGTGAGGTTCATGGGGAAATAACAGTGAGAACCCTTTGAAAACGTTGAAGTGCAGGATTTGATTTAACAAAGGAAAGAAGCCCCTAGATAGGAGCTTGAAGGCCTTAGCGCCTGAGCACTCAGCACTTGGTCGTAGTCCCTAGTCATATGAAGGAAATAACAGAAAGGGGCTATATCAAAAGGGGCTTAAGAGGAAATCAAAACGCACCTATTTCATAATATTTTAGTGATAAAGGCCCGCACCTGAAGGACTTATTGTTACATTGTAAATGCATCCCCAGGCAGAATAGGAGCATGATACAGAACTTTTAAAGACGGATGGGTCAGCAGCTCCAGCATTGAATAAGAGTATGGTATGGTGGTGTACCAGTATGGGGGGCTCGGGAGCGCTTAATGATTCAACATGGGGCTCCAATCAACTTCAGAGAAAGAACTAATCAGGGAGTTAAGGAAGAAAGGATGAAAACTGACTGAGCATCAGAGGGACACACATGATAGAGACATGACTTGACTAGAGGCCATTGACAGGAATAACAGAAGGGACACTTCCTCCATCATCCTCCAGTTTTATTTTAAGTTCTACAATTTTCATTTATTTCCAAGAAGGGATCGAATCCCAATTGTAATCGTTTTGGGTAATAACGCCTTACATAGGCCGAGACAACTAGTCTAGTAGGACAGCTAGAGCTCCAGCTAAGACATTTTTGTAATTGTAACCTAGACTGACCCTCTTCTTATAAATAGGGGTAAGAAACATTTATTCAAGGGTTCCGGAATTTCGCACCCGCAAGATCTGAATTTTGAGATGCCACTTTTAGTTCTATTTTCTTATTCATGGGGAACTTGACTGATGTTGTGATGAATGTTATGGACTAGTTATTTGGACCATCTAAGTGTTAATGACACTTCCCTAGTGATTCCAAGCATGATCAAGGTGCAACATGTTTCCTCTTGGTAAATCTCATTTCATTTGTGTTTTCCCATCTCTGAAATAGTGTAATGAAGTTGTTGGTTTCTCCCTGAGTTATGGATTTATCTAGGCTGCTAAATAGAGAACAATACCTGAGTTATGTTACAGACTTACTTATGTTATTCAATAGCATAGAATACATGTAGTAGTTGAAAATTTAATTGTGTTATTGGATTAACCTGTAGTACCTGTGTGAGCCCATATGTACTCATTATATTTGGTGCTAATGATACCCATGTTATATCTAGCATGAAACCTTAATAAGCATACCACTGTTTCTACCATTTCACCTCCTTCCTCTTACATATTTCTGTTGGAGCATGGTTTCTGAGGATTCTGTTTCTTTACAGCCCTATGCATCTATTTCCCTCCTTCCTCTCCTCCTTTCCACCACCACTACATCTTCAGTATTAAGTTGTCTCATTGTTATGTGTTGGCCACCAAAAGAAGACATTTCTCTTCGAGATTGCGCCGATATACCCCTCACATTTGGATCCATGTGCTGGTTTGAGTCTACCTTAATGAAGGGCTACTGAACCAAGCCCCTTTTATTATCTTTTTATTACATGACAATTGGAGTGTTGCAAAAAACCCCTCACAGATAATCTTCCATGCACTCCTCTATTTAAGATGTCCTAGGCACTGTTCTACAATCAACCCAGAGGCTGTCTCTAGGAAGCTTTCTCCGTCTCCCGAAGCACTTGTGCTCTAGGTGCCATTTGAAGCCACACCATATTTTTGGCATCGTTGCTGGAGAATGGATTAGAATATATTTCCCTGGGTACAATTTTTTTTTACATTTCCTCTGTTAGGTGAGCAAGGGAAGAGTGGGTATAAAGATATCTCACCTTGGTGACTCCACTATTTCAAATCTATGGTAAAAATACTAGTAACTCCACTGTCCATATCTCTATTTTATCATCCTGGCTTTCAAGTAGCCCCATACTCACTCTGATGCTACAACAACAGAAAACTTTCCCTACTTTTGAAACTAAAATCACTCATATAGGGAGGTTTTTGAGATGGCCATTCCTGCATTCTTGGCCAACCAATTTGCCCCACTGGATTTCTCTTATATTGTTGGTTATCCCAATCATGTTCCTGTGTTTCATGAGTGGGATACCTATTTTCCTAGATTCGGTGGGAACACAGAGACAAGACCTTACCAAAACCTCAAAGGCTTTCATGAATGCATGGAACAACAAGGTATTCTTCTTAAATATGTACAAATGAATTTGTTCAAATGTTCTTTAGAGGGGGATGCTAGAGTCTAGTACAGAACAATACCTCGTGGCAACATATCTTCCCTAAGAAGTTTTCATACAACGTTGAATCACTATTACAAAGGATTATATCCATTGAATTCTCTATTTGAATATTGTTGTGCATATTTTAATGATGAAGAAATTACCGAGGTTGATGACTCTGCTGAAGATTTTTGTGGAGATCCACTCCAGTAAAACATCTACTTGTATCAAGAAGCATCACCCACTAAGAGAGAAAGTGAAGAAGGAAACATCATTGAGCTGCCAACAAACCCTCCAGGGTCTAATTCAATCGAATTGTTATGTTTCCCCTTCCTATGATGAATATGACTCAAGTGAAGAGTCAAGTGACGTAGAGTCACCACGCTCCCAATCATGGGAAGTTGTGTAAGAAGAGGAAGCCCACCAGGAAGTCACTAAAGAGGCAACAGTCCACAATGCACATCTTTCACCTGGAGAACATGATCAAGAACCTCCTCCTATTTTCGATTCTTATTATTCAGAGGAGGACGAGGTGGTCGTGGAGGTTTAGAAGGAGTCATTTACCAGCAATTGGGGAGCCTACTTCCAACAACAATTTTTTCAAGAAGAGCTTGAAGTTGAAGGACCAAGTAGTGTCTGTGGTTGGACTTTTGAAGAATGGGAAGTAAAAGTCCAGCAACAAGATTTTCTTGAAAGACCAAAGGTTGAGGAGATGGAAAGTAATTGTGGCTACCCTGACCAAGAGGATATTGGTCAGCAAATTTCTCATGAAAAAGACGTAGTTGCAAGCTTTCCTTGTAAATTACATGACCCTATGGCTGAGTACATGAGACTATTCTTAAGCTAGCAACAAAGGTTGTGTTAGCCAACATGTATCAGGTTCTTTATTTGAAGACTTTGTATGGTGCATGCTTGCTTTAATTTTTATTTTTCAACAATGTGAAGGCATAAGGCCCAGTACTCTAATGTTGGTCTGGCACCATTGGAGGGTGAACTCACTTAGGTGAATTGAACCTTGTGCATAAGTAGGAAATTCATATAAATAAGTTCACTAACTGAGCATTTAATTTCCGGTTGGTAGGATTTATTTTTCTCCATTGTAGATGGATGAGGAAAGCCCCATGGAGATTTTCTCATTGCTAAGTTCCATTATACTTTTGACTCCATGCCCAATGGTGAAGGATACTAGTCTATAGGTTCTCAACAACTTGCTAGAAAGGCATTGTCCCCAGTTGGAGCTAATGTTGTCACTCACTCCTTTATAAAGTTATTAGTTTTCCAGAGTGTAGAACCACAGTGAAGGTTGAAGCCATTTCATAAGACACAGGAGCTATCAAAGCTTAATCGGACCCTCTCCATTGCATATTTCTCAGAAAAATATTTCCAACGATATATGGAAGTCCGAAAATGGACCTCTAGATCATAAGATATGGCATGTTGAAGTTACCCATGGAAAGCCAGAAGATAAGGAGGAAAGGACCAAATGCAAAGGCAAATCGCATATCACAGGACCATGAGCCAATCACAATCGTAAATCGACTATCAGTGAGTCCAGGTGGAGTTTTTTATCACATAATGGAGGTCAAGGACAGTATCGCATCCTGCAACATCACAGTCCCGCACACTCCAAAACCTTGCGTTATCACCGATTTGGGATATAATGTTAAATCTCTGGGGATCACCAAAAAGGCTTAACAAAGGAAATGCATGCAAAACTAGGGACAGGCAAGCCCTTTCTCTCTCCTCTACATGGCGGTATGGTTTATCGGAGTATGGGGGCCCCAGGCATAGTGAATCCTACAATCCCGTGATATGAGTAATCGACAGAGTAAAGGGGCTAACATTTTAAAAAAACCTTGCGATCTCGCCGATTTGCGATATAATGTTAAATCGTCGAGGAGGGGCCGATTCTATTTAACAAAGGAATTCACGAAAAAAACAAGGCCAAGTGGACCATTTTCTCTCTCCTCCAAGGGGCCACATGGTGCAATCCCATTGGCTAGTATGTATGACATGGTAGCTGACATCCTTAATGACGTGGCAGTATGGAAATGGAGTGGCAGTACGGAGGACATGTGACATTCCAATTCAACATTTTCTAGGGTCTTATAGGGGCATTTTCAGGTGACACGTGTCACCACTCACAGGGTGACACATGGCAGTGATGATGTCACCCCCACAGATCGACAATCAGCGATCGCACACAACAAAGTCTCTCTTCCACCCATGTTCCTTTCAATCTTGCAATTGATATAAGCGGGGATCCTCCTGGACACGCTATATTATGTGATTTGGCCTATAAAGTCCCCATGTTCGGACAATCCGCCAACACTGAGAAAGAAAGTAAAAGGGTCTTCCCCTCCCACAGTGTGATTGCGATATAACCGGTGGGCCCGACCCCGCGGATCGACGATCATGGGGTTCATGGGGAAATGACAATGACAACCCTCTAAAAATGCCAAAGTGCGGGATTTCATATAATAAAGGAAAGAAGCCCCCAAACAAGAGCGTCAAGGCCTTAGCACTCGAGGACTCAGGACTTGGTCGTAGCCCCTGGTCATATGAAGGAAATAACAGAAAGAGGGTATAACAAAAGGGGCCTAAGAGGAAATCAAAATGCGTTTTTTTGTAATATTTCATTGATAAAGACCGACACTCGAAGGACTTCTTGTTACATCATAAACATATCCCCAGTCAGCTAGGAGCATGATACAAAGATTTTAAAGATGGATGGGTTGGCAGCTCCAACATTGAATAAGAGGATGGTGCGTTGGTGTACTAGTATGGGGGGCTCGGGAGCACTTAATGATTTAGCATGGGGCTCCACTCGACTTCAGAGAGAGAACTAATCAGGAAACTAAGGTAGAATGGACAGAAACTAGGTGAGTAGCAGAGGGATGCACACGACAAAGACATTGCTTAACCAGAGGCCATTCACAGGAACAACAAAAGGGACACTTCCTCCATCATCCTCTAGTTTTATTTTCTATTCTGCAATTTCCATTTATTTCCAAGAAGGGATCGAATCCCAATTGTAATTGTTTTGGGGAAAAACACCTTACATAGGCCGTGACATCTAGTCTAGCAAGACAGCTGGAGCTTTGGCTAAGACATTTTTGTAATTGTAACCCAAGCTCCCCCTCTGGTTATAAATAGGGGGAAGAAACACTTATTCAAGGGTTCCGAAATTTTGCACCTGAAGGGTCTGAAATTTGAGATACCACTTTTGGTTCTATTTTCTTATTCATGGGGGACTTGACTGACATTGTGCCGAATGTTATGGACTAGTTATTTGGACCCTTTAAGTATTAATGAAACTTCCCAAGTGATTTCAAGCATGATCAATGTGCAGCATGTTTCCTCTTGGTAAATATCATTTCATTTGTGTTTTCCCAATGCTGAAATAGTGTAATGAAGCTATTGGTTTCTCCCTAAGTTGTGGATTTATCTAGGCTGCTAAATAGAGAACAATACATGAGTTATATTACATACTTACTTGTGTTATTCAATAGCATACAATACATGTAGTAGTTGTAGATTTATTTGTGTTATTGGATTAATCTACAGTACTTGTGTGAGCCGATATTTACTCATGCTATTTGGTGCTAATGATACCCATGTTATATCTGGCATGAAACCTTAATTAGCATACCATTGTTTCTACCATTTCACCTCCTTCCTCTTACATATTTCTGTTGGAGTATGGTTGCTGAGGATTCTATTTGTTTACACCCCTATGCATCTATTTCCCTCCTTCCTCTCCTCCTTTCCACCATCACTACAACTTCAGTATTAAGCTATCTCATTGTTGTGTGTCGGCCACCAGAAGAAGACATTTCTCTTTGAGATTGCCCCAATATACCCCTTGCATTTTGATCCATGTGTTGGCTTGAGTCTACCTTAATGAAGGCATATTGAACCAAGCCCCTTTTATTATCTTTTTATTATGTGACAATTGGAGTGCTGCAAAAACCCCCTCACAGATAATCTTCCTTGCACTCCTCTATTTAAGATGTCATATGCACTACTCTACAATCAACCCAGAGACTTTCTATAGGAAGCTTTCTCTATCTCCCGAAGCACTTGTGCTCTAGGTGCCATTTGAAGCCACAACACATATGCTGAGCATATTCCTTTGAGAATCAATCTAGGCTATCAATTAAAAAATTAAAAAATAACGTCAATAGATCCTCATCCACCTTACGTTGAAATAAGAAGCCTTCGGCAACTAGTTCAACCACATTAAACATATTAATGTGGTTGATATAGCGAAAGACTTCATAAATATAAGAAAAACACTATTGCAACACGAAGAATGTTTTACCAATGCACACATTTACCTAATTAACCATGTATAAAAAGGTTATAGGTCAACTTTAACTTGAGAAAAAAAAGGAATTACACATCTTATTATAAAAGGACCATATTTCTAAATAAAATTTGCTTATATATAAGTGAATATTATAAATAATAATGAGGAATTTATCAAGGAGGAACTTATTATAATTGGAATAATCTCAGATCCCTAGGAAATGGGTAGGCCGGGAGCCACAAGGCAAAAATATAAATTTTTAAATTTATTAAAGTAATGAACCATTTTGCTAAATAAAATTTGTTTATATATAAATGAATGTTATAAATAATAATGAGGAACTTATTAGAATTGAAATAATTTCAAATCCCTAGGAAATTGGTAGATGGCACAAATCTAAATTTTTAAATTTATTAAAATTCATTGCAA
The DNA here is from genome assembly GCA_000404065.3 of Pinus taeda. NCBI lineage: Eukaryota > Viridiplantae > Streptophyta > Pinopsida > Pinales > Pinaceae > Pinus > Pinus taeda. The sequence continues at coordinate 70,804 of APFE030124494.1, forward strand.
CCTAAAAACCTCTTAACAAAATCTGTAACACACTACCACTCTTAATAAGCATTTAGACGAAGCATAATCAATCTAGGTCATCAATTAAAAAAATAAAAAAAAAAGGTCAACAAAACCTCATACACCTTATGTTGAAATAAGAAGCCTTTAGAAACTAGTACAACCACATTAAAAATATTAATGTGGTAAAAATAAAAATAAAAGTCAACAAATCCTCATCGACCTTATGTTGAAATAAGAAGCTTTTGGCAACTAGTACAACCACATTAAAAATATTAATGTGGTTGATATAGCCGAAGGCTTCATAAATATAACAAAAACACTATTGTAATAAAAAAACTATTTCAACATCAAGAATGTGTTACCAATGCACACATTTACATGATTGACCATGTATAAAAAGGTTATGGGTCAACTTTAACATGAACATATATATATATATATATATATTACACTTCTTATTGTAAAACACACGTTCTCAATATATAAATGGTTGTTATAATAATAATGGAGGAATTCATAATGGAGGAACTTATTACAATTAGAATAATCTCAAATCCCTAGGAATTGGTGGGGGGAAACACCTGACATAAATCTAAATTTTTAAATTTATTAAAAACTAAAAAAAAAATCAACAGATCCTCATCCACCTTAAATTGAAATAAGAAGCCTTAGGAAACTAGTACAACCACATTAAAAATATTAATGTTGTTAAGATAGCCGAAGGCTTCATAAATATAACAGAAAAACTATTGCAACATGAAATAATTTTTTAAAATGGAATTTACCAAAATGCGGGAATACAATTTCAATAATTTTTGTTTTTTAAAATACATTTTTGAATGCATAAATGGATACAACATCCTTGAAAACCACTGGAGCACTAGAATTATTCAAATTAAACAATTTAAACTCAATTTTTTTAAAATCTATCATATTTTGATTAAAACTAACTCAAAAAATGGCCGTGAAAAAATGTAATTTCTTCTATACGTTAGACTATGCCTTTACCTCATTAACTGTGTATAAAAAAGTTATGGGTTAGCTTTAACTTGAGGAAAAAAAGGGAATTACACATATTATTGTAAAATAGACCATTTTTCTAAATAAACTTTTCCTATATATAAATGAATGTTATAAATAATAATGAGGAAGTTATCAGGGAGGAACTTATTAGAATTGGAATAATCTCAAATCTCTAGGAAATTGGTGGGAGGAGAGACACATGGAAAGAATCTATTTTTTTTAATTTATTAAAAGTAACGGACCATTTTGCTAAATAAAATTTATTTATATATAAATGAATATCATAAATAATAATGAGGAACTTATTAGAAGTGGAATATCTCAAATCCCTAGAAAATTGGTGGGCAGGGAGCCACATGGCACAAATATAAATTTTTAAATTTATTAAAAGTCAATGCAACCTAACAAACTTTGTAGCAAACTACAACCTTTAATAAGAATTTACATGAAGCATACACTGAGCATATTCCCTTGATAATCAATCTAGGTTGTCAATTGAAAAAATAAAAAATAAAAAGTCAACAGATCCTCATCCACCTTAAGTTGAAATAAGAAGACTTCTACAACTAGTTCAACCACATTAAACATATTATTGTAGTTGATATAGCAAAAAATTTCATAAGTATGACAAAAATAACTGTTGCAACACGAAGAATGTCTTACCAATTGTTGGGTGCTAAAAGGTGTCTTTTAAAACTCCTAATTACCTCACATTAATCATCAACCTGGGCAAGTCCTTTTATTCCAAGAGTGTACACAATATGTGCATGCTATGAATCCAGAGAGTAATGTTTCTTAAAATGAAGTATAAACCTTTGATACAAGAGTAAACGGATGCATTTATAAAACTCAAATTGCAACTGTTAAAGGAAATATTATGTCTAAGCATCAAGACTTAATCCTCTGCTGAAATCGTAATCAAATCTCAGACAAGCAATTCAATTGACAATAGCATCAACCGAGAGCGTAGTAGGAATAACCAATCTCTTCTTAGCTGATTCAATCTAAATCATACTCAATCTCAATTAAGCAATTCAAATGGAAATGATGTCAACCGAGAGTTCAATAGCGGTAACCAAACTCTTACAGCTGATTAAATCAATAAGATTCACTGTCTTAACAGCTAAATAATTTAATATACAATAAGCGTAAATAGAATCAAATGACAATGCTACAAAACATGTAAAGGAAATGTACTAACTTCAATATAGGAAATCAGTAAATGGAAAATAAGATAAACTCACAGAAAATGGGAAAACTATCAAACCAATCAAACTTGTGAGAATCGGAAATATATAACACAAGGGATGGTAGCTTAATCCACCAGAGGCTGGGCCCTTAGCCACTAGCGAATACTGTTGAGCTACTTTAGAGAATAGGAATGAACAACAACGTGAATTATATATTAACCATTGAACTCAAGTATCATTACAATATGGTCGTGTTATCCAATAGGACGAGTCTGTAAATTAAAATTACAATTTGAAATAACAGAGATTGATCCCCTTTCCTCCTATAGTCTTTTGCTTTTATATTCAAAAAGAGGTAAAAGATAAATGTGATCCCTCAGGATCGGGAGATCCTAAGGGATTCGCAACTGAATGCTATCTTCTGACACCCTTCATATTTAGCATTGATCCTCCTGATTCATCCTCCAACCTGACCGCAACCAACGCGCTCCATTCTTCCTTTGTTGGTTTATGCTGTTCCATCTCTAGGGAACAACAACTGTTCCTTTCATCGTTTCTCTGCATAAAAAAGGAATAAAATATAGTTACGGTGGCTAAATCTTAACTAAGAGAAGTTCATCTGTTTCTTATCAAAATCCATCAATATGTTAGTGTTACTAGTATTAAAGGGACCTAACAGTTAGCATACCAAGATATGAAAGAGATAATAAAAGAGGAAAAAGGTGATGGAATTAAGAGTAAATACATGCCCATTTTGTAACTCAACATACTCCCCTGCTTACCCTATTTCATGTCAAGTAGGTCTTATGCAGTGCAGTTAAAGAGTAGGCTGGAGAGAAAGAGTCAAAATTGGTCTAAAACCATGATGTTGAGCCATAAGCGCAAAGGCAGGCCCTTCCTTTCCTTCAGGAAATTCGTAGTCAGTCCAATAACCTTCAGGGGGATACCAAATAATGGGGCTCTGAAACCAACATCCTAACCAATAAGGTCCTTCTCTCAAAATAAGATTGCTATAGGTGACCTTACGGGCCGTAGCTACTTTAAAATTTCTGTAATTAAATGGTTCCCTATCTTTCACATTATTAATGGAGATTGTCCATTTAAGCTTAGATGCAGTCAGGGATCTTTCTTGAATGGAGAGGAAATATGATATTCCTTTCTACACAATCTCCTTATGTATGGGCCCTAAAGTTTTAATCACCCCTTCTCATGTCATCAGACTCTTATGGTTGGAAAACATTTGTAAGGGGTGTTTAGGTTCACTTCTCACCCAAAGATCTAATCCATGTTCTTGTCTTTGAAATGCATTATAAGCTTTAAACCATTTGAGTTGGTTTACTGCAAACGAAATAAAAGTCCGGAATTGAACATCTCCTACAAAAGGGTTAGGGTTCTTTTCCAACTCGTTCTCTAATATAAAATTGTGTAGATAAAATTCACAAAGAAACCTTTGGACCTTTACACCATGTTGCTTGTAGCAATTTCTAAAATCTTCAATTGTTCCTAATTCAATTGGTTTACTAGCTCTTACGGCTTTAATTTTCAATAACAGGTATCGTTCTAATAAAAACAAGGCATAATTGGTGGCGGGAGACCTACATGCTAGGACATCTGAATACAGTGAGCAGATGGTGTTTGTTTGACTTATGACTATGTCTAGCTTGAACTTGATCTTCTCCATTTTTTCTTCCGCCTTTCTACATCTGTCAAAAGTCTCGCTCTTTGTTGTATTCATTTCTCGAAGCTGTTTCTGCAACTCTTGATATTTCTGTCAGGAAACAGTTTCTTGTTCAGATCGTTCCAACACGAGCTGGGCTTGTGCCAATTCCTCTTGAAGATTTAGTAGAATGGGGTCATGGTGCATCATAATATCTTTGGCTTGTATGTCCGTCTGAGTGCCTATGCTATCAGAGGGGATATCTTTTGTCTGTACTTCTTTATTGTAGGAGGCCCAAACCTCCATCTGAGTAGCTATGTCTACTAAATATGCATGCGGTCCTTCTTAAGTAACGATTGTTTGAGTAGGTATGAACTCAGTTTGAGTTCCTGCAGCCCTGCCTTCATATAATTCCGTTTCCACGACCACATTTTCTACCTCAGGGGTATTGTTCGAAACCTTTCCCATTGTGATTTCTTTTATTTTTCTTCAGAGCCTCTTAACCATCTTATGAAGCTTCTGGTGTTCTTTTCTTGGCTTCTTCAATTTCATTCTGGCTCCATACCTTTTCTGAGGAGTAACTAGTCTGCTGATAGTCTCGTTAATAGCCTCTGTCTCTAAAGAGCCTGGTTGTTCACACTAGATTTGTTCCAATAAGATGGAGTCTCCAGATTGATTATCAGATTCTTGAATAATCTCTATCTCCGCTTCCTCTTCTTGGCCTATGTTTTCTGGGTCTAGACCTTCATGATTGTTTTCTACTAGGAGCATGTCACTAGATTGGTTCTCTAATTCCTGAATAGCCTCTGTATCTGTTTCTGCTTCGCGGTTTCTATCTTTTGAGGAAGACAGAATTCTGGTGTAGCCAGAATTCCCTGGAGATTGGGTTTCTCCTAAGTTAAGATTAAGATGTTCTTCAGGTTGCATGTAGACATTCATGTTGGCCAAGGCCTGGGCCATCCCTATCTCGAAATCGTGTAACAGATCGTCTTGAGAACTCATATTTGGTGTTGGATGAGGTCCCACTTTGTTTCTTCGTTCATCGTCAGAATGCCCTACTCCTTCCTCAGGTTCTGGTTCAGGGTTATCTTGTCCTCCTGACTCTAGTTGCAAGTCTTGTTCATTTACCGGGCTGGATAATTCTATGGGTTGACTAGCGTTGCCTTGAGGATTTTTAGACATTCCCTGTTTTGACTTCAACCTTGTAGATCGTATGCGTTTGTGAGGTATGCTTCCTAAAAGGGCAGTCCTTTTTCTTTTTGGAATAGGGTTAGGTGCTGGCAGGTTTTCACCTCTTTCGAGAGCCAATATGAGATCATCCCAGGTTGATTATTGTCGGGCAAGGTTGTGACTAACTATTAACCTGATCACACAATGGTGGCTAACTATTGTTTTTGTGTGTTGAAATCGTCTCAGCCTCTTGGCAGTGTCATGCAATAATGAATTCAACAGTGCAGGCAAATTTACAAAGAATTTTTTTTTTTAAAACTATTAAAAGTTTGAGTTGTCGTGGCCTTACCATGTCTCTACGCCCATCACATGTAATATAGTTCTGGACAATTCATGCCAATTCTCCCCATGGTTCTCCAAGAGAAGATGGCCGAATGCCTTTACCCTTCTTGACTAGCTCCTGGCCTTTGTCCCTAAAAACCTCCATAGTGTCATGCAGCCTCAATCGCTTGCCAACCCATACTGGTCCTTCTGTCGGAAACCCAGACACTTCTGCTATCACAGCATCTGTTATAGTGATTTATCTACCTCTTACCAAGGATTGTCCATTCTATAGATGCTGTAAAAATTTGATGGAAATTTCCTCATTGGGGGGTTGAAATCTTGTAAAATATGCTGTCCATCCTACATGAGCTAGAATTTCCTTGGCCTCATCGGAGACAGCCAATGTTAAAGGTTCTCGGTGCATTATTCTTCCTCCCATGATGCTTGACTTCTGCAAACGATTAGTGGAGTGGAGAAAGCACAACAACAAGAAGAGCCAAGAGATGGAACAACAAATGGTTGTAATGTCTCTATCAGGTGATGCTTTATAAACATAAATACCGTTATCGAGGACTGTTATAATGCGACACGTGATTATGGGATGTATTATTCTACAAAATCAAATGAAAAGATGATAGCGCATGCATGAGTATACTAGAGGTCCTCACCCCCTCTCGAAATGATAGGTCGCCTACGACCAAATGGATGAAACGATGACGCGCTGGTGACGAAGTACAAGGGTGATGGATTGGGTAATGAAAGTGGCAAGGTACGTATATTAATGAAAGGATCATAAAGGATATTGGAGTAATGAAAACAAGGCATGTAATGAGAATTATTAAAAAGTGATAAGATTTCATGAGGTGATGCGATTAATAAAAAGTACAGCATACACAGGAGATAATACTTTACCGCCATTATTCCACTTAAAAATGTTGTGATTGATTTTAAAATATTAACTGATGCATAAAGGTTCAAGGTAAGTTAGGGACATAATCTCTTCGTAGAAAAAATAGAAACATAAGAAGAGGGCATTATAATAATTATTGATGTAGAAAATAAAACTTCAATACCATAAGCAGAGCTTTTGTTGCTTGCAAGCATCTATAGCCTCGACAGAGTTGCTTTCTAACCCTTGGGAACCATGGTCCTCTATGTATATGATGTCCATAGTAGAGACCAATGTGTTGGCATGGTAAGCAGATGAACATGTTACCATTCACTAGGAAGTAGCGAAAGTGGTCAGGCCGACTTGTGATGAGACCTCCTATTCTAAGGACTTTGTTTTTTGATGCATCCATTGGATCATATCCCTGGTGTGGTGGCCATAGTGGGAATGCCACTTCGCTCCTTCCTTATGATCATGGTAGGTTGGCTCATGATGAGATCCCCTATCCTCCCTCCGTGGAAAAAATCATAAAATTGTTAGTGAATATATATATAT
>APFE030124494.1:79654-113685 GCA_000404065.3 Pinus taeda
TGATAATTTTATACAGAAGTATCCAGAACTACTCAAGCGTTGAGGACAACACTTTTTTTGAAGGAGAGGGGCATGTTGGGTCCTATAATACTAGTGATTACCCCATTACTATGGTAGTTGTACCCCTTATTAATATTGTTGTGCCCCTATTGCCCCCATATTGTTATTACTGTGCCCCATAGAATCCCTTCTATTGTTATTTTTGTGGCTTTATATTATTATTGCTAGGTCGGCTGGGTTATATTGTGACTCCTTAGACTCCTATATATAGAAAGGAGGTTTTGTCATTTGAATCATCCAAGAATTGTTCATTTATGTAATGTAAAGGACGTTGCCCCCTCGAAGAGGCTGAATTCTAAGGCATTGATCTATCTTTTCTATCTTTTCTTAAGCTGGTTTCATAACAAAATCACTAAGACACAAGATATGTGGGATGACATTCTTGGTTTTCCATTGTGGTGTTTGACCATGGCGAAGTGATGCCATGCTTGGTGGTTCGTTGTGGTTTCCACGTGCTCAATGGTGACATCCTACTAAAAGCGAACTCTTGCCTTTGTTGCATCCTGATACATTGATATGGATCCTCTATCCAACTCATCTAATAGCATGTGCATGGTCATCCTAGGTGCAACCAAAATGAAAACATACTGATGCATAGTGTCTATACTGATCTCCAAGCATGTGCTAGTGGCCGTGTGCATCAACTTGTTGGAATACATGTTTAGCTACAATCGGACTTACTTCTTGTCTTCACCTCAGTGAGTGTGGCAAATGGGTGCCCTTGCATGCGTGCGCACAATGACATGCATGTTGTTGAATTCCCTCTCATGTGATCAACAACACTACTCACCTTGTCTACTCTGTGCTAGCTGCTGGGATGGATCTATACTTGTACAGGCACAGTTTCATCCATCTATGCATGTTGCGCTTCCTACTGTACCTGTTCCTATTACAACTCATTCTCTGGTCTGTGCAGTTCCTGTTCTTCCTTGAGTTTCCACTTCAGCACATGCAACTCCTTCTCTGTTTCTCTCTCTACCTTCGTGCAATATTCATGTCACACCGTCACCTCATAGCTTAAATCTCTAAAGCTGCTTTCGTCACGAGTGGATCTACTTTGAACTCGTAGCTTTGCTCAGCCTCTATGTTGTAAACAACCTTCCTCTTGTATTCGTCGCATGCGGGTGTGCTGACTTTTGCTTCCATTGATGGTTCTGCTCACTGTGATGCCGCTGCCATATTAAGTTGATGTCCTTGTCTACGAACAACTTCATGTCTTTCTAGGTAGGAAATATCATAGACACTTGCTTGGATGCAAACCCCATTGTGCTCTCAACAATGTCATTTGACTCTGCTCTCCTGAAGGGAATTATACTTGTGTTGCTGAGAGACAGATTGGCACTTGTGATGCTTGGAGACATAGCAACACTTAATGTAAGAAATATGTCAGTCGAAAACCAAAACAAACTTGAGGACTGACTTGCATCATACTTGTGTGATTGATCATGAAGCTTGCGTAATTTCTACTAGGGAGGTTGACTTACTGCCACCGTCCAGGCCGTCAGGAGGTTGACATACTGCTGGAATTGTGCAATGCACAGTCCAGCTTGGCCTACTAAGGATTGAAACTGCGCAATGCACAATTTCAGTCAGCAGTGACATGTAACCAGCAAACTGCATTGCACAATTTTTGGGGCTAGCAGGACACTGCTTCCAAGAATTATGCAATGCAAGCCTGGAGGTCACTTCTAGGTCAGACTTGCATAATTTTTTGAGGGAAGGCAGAGCCTTCACTTCCGAAAATGCATAGCACTAGCCAGGAAAGGCATGGTCTGGGCCAAGGCAACCTAGACTCGTTGACGGGCGACTAAAAACATGAGAAGTTTGAATGCATGGTGAAACTAAGTGTAAACAAGAGTGAATGAGCATGCATACAAATAGTGAGTGCAGGATTCAGAAAATGGGAAAACATGCATGTGTGTGAAGCGAGTCGTCGCAAAGATGACCGTCAGTGAAAAAATAATGTCATGCATGGGACATTAGTGAGATGCAAACAAAAACTAAAACGGTGCTTCTACAAGGTAACATACATCAAAATGATAGCAAGCGCTCACTAAAATCAAGCAGACAATACTCACACAAAGCGAAACACAAAAAGTGACATAAACACAATGTAAGACATGAAAAGTGGGCTTACCCTGAAACAACTGAGCTGAATGTGCCGACAACTCCTAGATGCAATGGGGGATGTCAGAGCTGCACGGTCGATGTGAGGAATGAGCTCTGCAATGTTTGTTGGCTTATGGGGGCATGACCTAGGTTCAGAGTTATTTAGCTAAAAAAATCCCTACACTAGTGGCCCTTTTGGCATCAGCCTGCTGTGCGTGGACTAAATTCTTACCTGAAGTAGTATGGGGGGATGTTGGAACCAAGTTTCTGCACCCTTGAGATGTCTGTGATGTCGGTTTATTCCAACTAAGTCTACCTTCACACAAGTCATTTCACGCACTATTCTAACCTTCAATACCTTCACGATCTGTTATAATCATCTTTCACACATCCCTAACCAGGGGCTAAGATGCTTTCACACTGTTATGGCAACGACCTGTGCTAATTCCCCAAACTACACTGCGTATTTTACTTATCTTCTTAATATTCCTTATCTTCATGTAACCAATTATTCTATCTTGCATTCACTTAATCAACATAGTTATACACATTCACACATCATATAAGCATTAAAAGTGCAATTTATATCCAATGTAACAGATGCATAAAACAGGTAATAAATACGCAGAAATGAAAGGAAGCTTCTCTTTATTAATACTTCCAACTGTTACATACTTGAATCACCCTACGCACTCAGCTGTAGGGGTCCATGCACTCAGCTGCGGACTGCTAGGTCTCTGCGCTCTCAGCTGCAGAGCCTTCTCCTACTCTACGACCCAAAACTAGACTTTTCTCCTCAGATCTATCTCGTATATCATTGATTCTTCCATTATCCTTTATGCTCTCAAAATACTTAGAGCCTTGCTATATTTATAGAATCCCATGGTCCACAGACCATGGGTAGATCTCTACAGCTGAAGTTACAATAAAAAAATTAAGGGAAGACAACCCTATGATTCTTTAACAAAATATGCTCTTTGCGCCCACAAAATGTGGAGTCTTTACATCAGAATTACAAAATTGACTAAAATATGGTCTCTAAGCCCCAAAACTTCCCTGGGGGGATCCCACGCCCAACAGCCCCCCAACACAAACTTCGTGACTCACCCTCGAGTCACTCTGTCAGTGCGGATATCTTTGTGGAAAGACCTCCCAACTCTGACTGGATCGTTGCAATTTCAGCAACACATTGAGTGGCTACCTGTTGTAATCCCTCTACGCGTTGTTCAGTGACTGCTGTGGCTAAACTGCTGCCCTGAATCCTCTCCTGTGTTGCTTGTAGCTGCATGAGGTTTTCTTCAATGGAGGTTGTAATGATATAAGCCTCATCGATCCATGACTATAGGCACGCCTTCAAAATTGCTTCGTTGTGCCGAGTAGCACCCACCTGCTCCTTGAGCGCTTTAGCCTGCTGCATCCTTGCAAGAGTCTGTGTAAGGGAAACGTCTACATGGTCCTTTTTGCTTCATCATATATATGTTGTAGCTTGTGCACCTCTGTCTCCAGGCGCTCTATATTTGGGTCCTCCTACAGGGTGGTGAGGACCTCAAATGACTATTCGAACAGCTTTGTGCAGTCTGTCACTGCACTGTTAACCACCACCATTGTTGTTGTGAGCACGGTGGCACGTTGTTCCTTAACCTATAGCAGAGTTGAAGGCTGTGCCTTCAACTGTAGTTTTTCTATCTGAAGGTTCAGCTCCAGCTAAACCCTAGCCATTTCCTCTCTTGCATCGTGCACCCCTGTTGCTAACTTACATACATGCGCCTCCATCGATTCCTCTACTGGGATGGTCAACTTCGGGACCAATTAGCAGACTTCCTCCACCACCTATACTATTTGTCTGTTCTACACCACTACCTCATCGTGTTGCAGGATCAACTATTCAATGTTGATGCAATGCTCACTGATTACCTGGAGCTCATGACCTTCTCTGGCTTGTACTTCTGTAATGAATCCATCCTGAAAAATATAGTGTCTCCCGAGGGAGCACAACCAAGTTTAGTTTGATTCCTTTCAACTTGCTGACCATAGGCCTATCGGCCTTAATTTCTGTAACGAGTGTGCCATCTGGTAGCACTATTTTGTTAGTCATCTGGGCGCACATCATTTCCTCAACCGCGAACGTGCCTACTGTGAGGCTGGTTGACACAGTGCCAGCCTGTGGAGTGCACACCTACAACTCATGTATCTGTGTCTGGAGAGCCCCCAACACCATCTGGTGTTGCTCCTCAAACTACTGGAGGGTCTTTGCGGTGATTTCCTTCGCCGTCTTGCCAATATCATGGAGATCCCCCTCTGTGAGGGTGATCGGGTTGAATGAAGTCTTGGAAGCCTTTGACTTCTTTTGCGGCCCTACCTGTTCTCTTGGGCACGAATGTTTTAGCTAGGTAGATGCTATTTATGGGTCCGCGCCACCTTGCTCTGTATCGGTCTCTGGCTTAGGTGAAGGCAACTTCTATCCTTTGCACTCTTCTTTTGCTACTCTTCTACCAAATTCACAACATTGTGCGTTGCCTGGGCCTTAGCCACTGCTTCTTCCTTCCTACATTTCTCTACCAACTGCGCCATCTGCAGTTTCACCTCATCCTTCTTTTTCCCATAAAGTTCGCCTTAAGTGCTTGCCACCCTCTCCATATGGTCTCAAACCAAGAATCACATCGTGAATACTGACTATAACAGTCACTTTCCAGCCAACCGGCGTGCCAACGTAGCAACCCTCGCACTGCCGTGGACCCTGTGACACTTCATTATTGCATGCAATCTTGAAATCATGTAGCTACCCGAAAAAGTAATTTATAGTCCCGCACCTCCTTTCAGCTTCCTGGAGCACTAAGACTATGCTTCTGTCGGCTAGTCAGATGGTCGAGCCCCCTGTGTATGGCTTCAAACGATTGTCATTGACTTTTCCTAGGAAGAGTTCTCCATTTAAATTTACCATCTACACCACACCACCATCTGTGGTCTCCTTAATAACATATAGTCCCAACCAATGCATTCTAAAAATCCCTGGGAATTTATTGAACTTACTATCATACAACAACACCAAATCATTCACCTTGAAGGTGTGCAACTTAATATGTCGATTGTGCCAAGCATTTTTGCGCTGCTTTTGGACCTGCTGGTGAAATCTAGCCAAAAATGATTCTTCCTCGATCTCCTCCAACTGTGTGAGCATCTCCTCCAGGGTTCTGTGATCCGTCATACCTATGAGCACTACTATGCGCAGACTACGCATGGTGTATTCCATAGGCATTACGGCTTCCACTCCATAGATAAGCCTAAAAGGTGTCTGTCTTGTCAGTTTCTTGCTTGTCATCCTATAAGCCCATAATATTGCAGGTACATGCAAGTCCCAATCACTTCATTGTGCAATTCATATCTTGTTCAGTGTGTTGCACACCTTGCTGAGCACCCCTACACATAGAGTCTTTTGTGCGATAGCTCCTCCTATATAATGTCTTCCCGCAGTGCCCCCATGAGCATCTGCGAGGATGTTGCTTCATTCGAACTTAGGTACATACCTTTGTAGTATCTCATCATTCCCCATCTTGTATAGATGCCTTGCAATGACAGAGAAATTTGTCGTGCGCACCACTAATTCCTTCTTCTGCTAGACAGAGTATCCTTCCGGTGTAGTTTTAGTTATTAAAAAGTGAATTATATCTTCAAAATGTCCATCCTCTACATGCATAGCAAAAATTTGTGCGTTAGGTAATCGTTCTTCTAGACTAGTAAGTTCCTCCCCTATCTCAACACGTGATAGGTGATTTGGTCCCGCGTTCAATCGTCTAGGCTTCACAACAACTTCAAAATCATATTCTTGTAACAATAAAATCCATCTGCATATGCACCCCCCCAACATAGGCTTATTGACCAAGTACTTCAACACAGAATGATCTGTATACATCTTAAAGTGTCCCCCTAGAAAGTAGTGTCAATACTTCTGGAGCACATACACCATAGCTAGTCCCTCGTGCTTAGTGGTGGAATAGTTCTTTTATGCTTTAGATAATCTACGACTCATGAATGCGATAGGGTGATCCAAGCCTTCTCCACCATCCTGTGTTAGTACTGACCCCAATGCTATACACAATGTGTCAACATGGATATGAAACTCTTTCTTCCAGTTTGAGAAGACAAGAATCAATGTGGTAACCATCTTTTATTTCAATATATCTAGGATATTCTTACAGTCATCATTCCAGCAAAATGTGACATCCTTTTTCTGTTAGAAAATTACATATTACGGAGCAATGAAACACATAAAATATTGCAAAAATATAAACATAGAAAGTGCATAAAACAAGAGATACACATATATACGTAGTTCACCTAGTTTGGGCTACGTCCACCCCAAACAACTAGTCCTTCCTTTCTATTATCTAGAAAAATGAAGAGACACAACCTACAACAGATCTGCTGTAATATTCTCTGTTTTCTCTCACAGTCTCACCTCTCTGCTTCTCGCTCAGAGAATACACATCTATTACAAAACCTCAAATACAAATTCCCTCATAAAAAGAGAGGGGTTGCCTTCTAGGGAAAAAAACCCTAAACTAAACATAAGTTCTACTGTTAGATCATCCACCTAATGAACGACCCAGATTGACTAGAAATTACTATACTTTTACAAGGAAATTTTACATCTGTTTTTAGGTTCGAGGGCACTGCCCTTGAAAACCCTGCTGGGGGACTACTGGCCCCTGGACCCCCCAGCCAGGGGGGATTAGCCCCCCCGAACCCTTGCGGGGGGGGCAAGTCCCCCCTGCACCCCCCCGCGTGGAGGGGTGTAAAAACTTCTTGGGGTATACATCCGACTGAAACAAAGACCTCTGAACAATCATGCTCCACACCCAACATTTTCAATAGCTTTTCCATCGACGTGATGATCTGGGCATAGCCTTTTATAAACTTTCTGTAGTACCTCGTATGTCCCAGAGTAAGGAACAACTATTTCACACTTCGTGACACTTCCAAATTTAGAATCATTGTGATCTTCATGGGATCTACCATCAACCCCTGTCTGTAAACCATGTGCCCCAATATGTTCCCAAAAGGAACAAGAAACACACACTTCTTGAGGTTGAGCATGATTTGGTATCTTCGGCAGGTATCCAACATCAAGTGCAAGTTCACTACATGGCACCTAACCAGCCCAAATATAGTCCAGTCATCAAAATAGATCTCCAAGAACTTATGAATATATTCCCTGAATGCTACAACAACCACGTACGAAAATATAGTAGGGGCATTTTTCAATCCAAACGGTATGACAATATATTGAAATCAACCCCACTCAGTCGCGAAGGTTCTCTTGCTCCTATCCTCTGGCACGATTTTGATCTGGTGGTACCCCGAGAACCCATTAGTGAAAGAGTATGCTTCCTATCCTCCTACATTGTCCAACACTTCATCCGTGAAAGGAGTTGGGAATGGATCATGCACACAAGCATCATTCAATTTTCTGGGATCCACACATATCCTTATCTCATCCTTCTGCTTCTTCTCTTGTACCACCATTGGGCTTACCCAATCAGATTCTTCCATAGGCTCAATGATACCTACTGCGAGCATTTTGTCTAGTTCTACATGGACCTTCTCCTTGTATTTTGGATTTAAGCGGTAAGGCCTCTACTTAACTCACCTCGCATCAGGCTTTAACGTGATCTTCATTACTCCTAAATCTCCAACTATTCCTTTGAAATCCATAAACTTGGTCGGGAATAAGTCCTGATATTACGGAGTAATTCAGCGACCTTATCCACCTTCATGTCATCCCAGTAGTCTTCGATCTTCGCGAATTTAGGTTCTGCCTCCGTACCAATGTTTACTTGCTTAGTTTCATCGATGTGGTTATATCAGGGTTCTCAATCTGTGGTCTGTGAACCTCACGGTGGCCTTCTATTTTTGGAATGTTAATATTCCGTGGATCCTCATCCTCCTCTTCAGCAGTTACATTATAACATTCCAGTGCGCGACTTAGCTGAGTAGCCCATTTAGACTTAATCAATTTTACTGACTCCTGTGGTATCCTAAAGATGGGTACTTTTACCTCTTGTAGCGCTTCATCAATATTGTCCCACCCATCCTCAAAACTGAAGGTCATCACAAACCCTTTGCATAGGATATCCCATTCACCTGTCCCATGGTGGAGCTTTGTTTCTATATACCAGTTCACTGGTATAACATATAGGGTATGAAAGAAAAGGTGCACCCACTCAGGTTGTGGCTTTTCTCCCTAGGCCTATGTCCACTTGGCCAGATGTGTGCTCGAATCATCCTGCCCATCATACTTGTCTATCAGTCACACCTTAGGCTTCCCAAATCATGTGCGCATCATTCTCCTACATTAGCGTGAATCATCAAAGCTTCCTTTGTGTGTACCCCACCATCTCATGGGCGTAGCGCGCGGTACCCAATCCAAGGCCTGGAAGCATTTCTTTTCTAACACATCCCTTTCAAATGCATCCAAGAAGGTATCTACCCCATTAGACCATCATAAGTAGGTAGATTTCTTACTTCTATCGACACACAATGCAATGACCTTGTCATCATATTGCAGTTTAACGCAGTTACTTTGTGTAATCGATTCTGCCATCGTTCTACTTCTTCATCGAAATCCGAAGTGCAGGAACTCTCATGCTCCCATGAAATCTGCCCATCTGTGGTGGGAGTCACCCAGTCTTGGTCTTGTGTTGTTATCTTGTAGATGCAGTCTAGATCATATCACTTTCATAGTCACAGACTAGCTCCATATAGCGCAATCCTTCAGTAGGGTCCAAGGGTATAATTACACTTAGTGACTTCTTTTCAAATATCATTTTTCGCTTTTTCAGATTAATTACCCCATTCGTGTCAGTTGCCCAGTTAATTCCTAGGAGCGCGGGGTAGGGATTGTTGTCATCGACAATCTCTATCACTTCGAAATTAGCCAGCGTGCTCGCTCCCTCAATATTCATGGTTATTCCCTGCAATCAACCCATGGGTATTATTTTCTACTAGTTTGCCATCCTTAACTGAATTGTAGACCACTTCAGCGCAATTCTTCGCATTCACTCCCATGCATGTTTTGGCAGAACATTCACATCTGATCCAAAATCCAGTATGACTTAATCCATCTCATATTCTTTGATCTGCATGGTTAGACTCATTTCTCGTCTCGTCCTTGTCTTATGCTTTCCAATATTCCGGACTACACACGATTCTCTTGGCGCAGTCCCAGTGCATCTATTGATGAGTTCCTGTAACCCTTTCACAACCTTACTGTCCTGCAGTAACTTCATACAGGTTTCCAGGAATTTTGTGAGTATAGATGGGTCCATTTTTGGCTCTGATTTATCTTTTCTTCCTGAAGTGGAGGCATCAACGAAGCTCTTCTTAGCTTCCATGAAGGTTTCCTGAGTGCGCTCCAAATCAAACTCCGCTTCTTTCACTGGAGCTTTGCGAACCTGAGTACTATCTTCTGGATGTTTGCCTTTGTCATCTCCCATCACGATTCCACTTTGGAGCACAATTTTCACATTCGGATCTTCCTCGTGCGGCTCAGACCTCATTATCTACAGGTTCTAAGTCAGGGGAGGTGTTAGTTCTCCTTTGTCGCGTATCCTAGCTATCAGTGTAGGACAATTTTCTGTCTCATGATCAAATGACATGCAATACAAACATGACGGGCGTGTTGGATTCATGTAATCATGGGCATAATGTCCTGGCCCTCCGCAATTATAGCAAATCAATTTTCTGTGACCTCTTCCAGGTCCTCCTTCGCCTTGGCCTTGTCTGTGCCCTTGAAATCTTATTCGTGCCATTCCTATATTTTGGTCAAGGGGCCACATTTCAGCCTAAACTTGGTAGGTGGGGGTTTTATCCATCTTCAACTCATAGCTTTTGCAAGTGTCCTCATCATGTCAACCGACCTACAAAAGTTGTAGAACAACTATTGCGAATTTTGCGTATACTTATGTAACAAGTGAAAATTGTCTGTGGCATGATTTCCAACTATTTGATAGATCACGCACCACAAAGCAGGCACCGCGCTAGGTCCTCCTTGAGCTTCCAGCCTTAAAGGCATTGGTCCTCCTCCTGCAAGGTAATTTGTAAAAACCGGGCAGTGGTCTTTGTCATGACCTTGACTCTTGCATTTCATACACCATACTTCTTCGTGCACTTTTGGTCGAACTGTCCTATCCTATTTCAGACTCTGCATCTCAAGGCACAGATTCTTCAGCTACGCATGGATCTGCTGAACTCCTAGGATAGGATCCTACATCAAGGTCTCATGTAGCCTCATAGAAATCTCTAAAGCCTCTTCCTGAGTCATTATCTTTTGTTGCGATAGTGCACTCCTTAAATGTGGTTGTAGCAAAGCTACAAACCATCCATCAGATTCATATTGCCTTCACGAATCATAAATTTCAGCCTCTGATCTAGCTCCTAAGGAGTCTCACTTGGTAGCATCGTAATCTCCTTAAATCCAATGATTGGCTGCCCTTCAGATTTAGGCCTGCTAAATTATCTATTTAGTGCTACTTTGATATTTGTGACTCTCGCATTCGGGTTATCGTTGGAGTACTTAATATACTAGGTCAGTGCGCGATCATGAAGGGCACTAACCAGCATTGCCTTCTTTATATGGTCATCTGTAACACCTTGTGCTTCCCATACAGCCCTTGCAATGAACCAGAATTGGTCCAGATCCTCATTTCCCAAACCTTTGAACACAGGAAACTTCACTGTGCTTGCCATATTGAATTGCGGTGGTGGTGGAGTTGGTACGTGTGAAGATGGAGGTGATGGTGGTGAAACTAGTGGTGGTGTGGGTGGAGGTGGTATTCACGGAATTCTTTGCCTTCAGATGAATGACACTTCGCAGAAAGACCTCCACAAGCTCTTCCTCATCTCCTTACAGAGGTGAAATCAAGGGGCTATTTTTTGGACCCTTATTTCCTTCATTCCTGTAAATATTTGCACTTCATGTAGCCCCGAACTTCAAGGTAACTACATAGCCCTCTTTTCACACAATAACATTTTAATCCAAGTATTCAAAGACTCTATGTACTTACCTTGTGGTCTTTTGAGAAAGCGTTGCTCTGCCTTGCTGTAGCTAACTGAGGTATCAACCATGAACTTATTAACAAATCCTCCTATAATACGATTGAGCCAATGATCAACAATGTGCATGATCTTATCCTCCGCTGCTTCCAACCTTCACACTAACTCTGGGGTCCACACAATAGGACTGTCAAGTTTCCACCTTCCTTGGCTATTTTCTAGCTTCGCGATCCACTCGTATAGCTCAGTAGGGAAGGACGCGAAGAATATTTCTTGGATCTCCATATACAGGTAGTTGCCTAACCACTCTTATTTTGACAGTCATGGGTTTTTTTTTCCTACACCGTGAACTCGTGAATTCTTCTGTCCAACCAGACTTCAATTTCTTTCTTAGTTGGATTCAAATGATACAATATTAGACATCTCTATGCAGATTCTGGTCCTGGAAACATAACCATTTGTTGGCTTATGGGGCCTAACCCAGGTTCAAAGTTATTTAGCCAAACAAATCCCTACACTATTGTCCCTTTTGGCATCAACCCATGGTACACGGATTGAAGTCTCACACGAAGCAGTATGGGAGGATGCTGGAACCAAGTTTTTGCACCCTTGAGATGTCTGTGACGTCGATTTAGTCCAACTATGTCTGC
Source organism: Pinus taeda (assembly GCA_000404065.3). Taxonomy (NCBI): domain Eukaryota; kingdom Viridiplantae; phylum Streptophyta; class Pinopsida; order Pinales; family Pinaceae; genus Pinus; species Pinus taeda. The sequence continues at coordinate 91,525 of APFE030124494.1, forward strand.
CTTCACATGGGTCATTTCATGCGCTTTTATAACCTTCAATACCTTCACGATCTATTATAATCGACTTTCGCGTAGGCCTAACCAGGGGCTGAGATGCTTTCGCACTGCTATGGCAATGAATTATGCTAATTCCCCAAACTAAACCACGTATATTACTTATCTTCTTAACAGACCTTACTTATCTTCATGTAAATAGTTATTCTATCTTGCGTTCACTTAATCAGCACAGTTATACACATTCTTGCATCATATAAGAATTAAACGTGCAATTTATATCCAATGTAATAGATGCATACAACAGGTAATAAATATGTGAAAATGATTGGAAACTTCTCTTTATTAATACTTCCAACTGTTACAGACTCGACTCACCCTGTGCACTCAGCCACAAGGGTCTATGCACTTAGATGCGAAATACAAGGCCTTTGCGCACTTAGCTGCAGAGCCTTCTCCTACTCTATGATGCAAAACTAGACTTTTCTCCTTAGATCTATCTCGCATACATCATTGGTTCTTCCATTGTCCTTTATGCTCTCAAACTACTTAGAGCCTCGCTCTATTTATACAATTCCATAGTCCGCGAACCATTGGTAGATCTCTACAGCTGACATTACAATAAAAAAATTAAGGGAAGACAACCCTATGACTCTTTAACAAACTATGTGCTCTGCACCCACAAAATGTGGAGTCTCTACATCAGAATTACAAAATTGACCAAAATCTAGGCTCTAAGCCCCAAAACTTCCCTTGGGGGATCCCACGCCAAATAGCATATATTTGATGAGTTTTGATAAGATTGATGTTATGACACACATGCCACAAATATAGGAAAAGCAACACTTGATGGGAGGTTTCTGAAATGATCCTTGCATGCAACCTCCAATTGCTAAAAATAGATTCCTAAATCTAGGGATGCCTTTGCATGCTTCCTTGGGAAACACAATCCATGCATGCAAATCAGTTTTACTTAGTCTCAAAGTGAACTGATCAACTTGAAGGCACATGCATTGGTCTACAAGCCTGGGATGAAAATTTTTGCTATTCCTGGGATGAGCAGAGCTGGATGTTCCAGAGGGATTTCACAATTTCTAGTAGGAATAGGTGACTGTCTCCTAGGATTACACAATTTCTAGGCTGAGTAGCTTTCCTGGGTCAGATTCGGAAATTTTCTCAAGGAAGCCTGTTTGACTGCATGACACAATTTATGAGCCCAAAAAGCTGCCTGACTGATTTGCACAATTTCTGCTAGCTATTGGGCTGACTGTCCCAAAGGGATTGCATAATTTCTGGGAGAAGTAGGTGACTGCTGCCCAGAATTGCATAATTTCTGGGCTGAGCAGCTGTCCTAGGATGAATTGTGCAATTTTTGAGAGGAATACTGTCAGGAAGAATTGCACAATTCTGGAGCCCAGCTAACTTTGCACAATTTCTGGAGGGAAGGATGGTTCCCCTCTAGAATTGCACAATTCCTAGAGGGATCTGCTCAACCAACAACTGATACTAAGTCTAGAAAGAAACCTATGAAGGAGGTGGAACAAACTTTCATGAACGGGCTGGAAAGACTATGAAATAGTTGAAGCCTGTGTGCTTAACAGTGCAAGGCATGCTACTGAAGATGGTCAGTAGGGAGGCTCCAAAATGAAGCTAAGGAAAAAAATTGGAGGGTGCTGATATCTGCTACAAAATTTGGTGGCACACTGGTAGAACTCCAACTCTCTGAATGGTCCTTGTTTGTGAAAAGCAAGTCTAACACCTCCAGAAGTATTGTTTAGTTCTCTGTTCATCTTGGTTTCCACACTTGCTTGATTGTAAGATGTAGCATCTTCCAGGCTCTTGGTCAGTTTACACACATTCCAAGCCAAGCCAACACAATTGTTTCGATTAGGGATGAGGGGTATATTGGTACACAAGTCATATGATAGTCAGAGTTTTAGTTTCATCTCTGGTGTTGCTCCATTTCTAGCAAGCCTGGACAATACCTCGATGGGGTCACGCAGGAACACAACCATCGCTCAGCTTCCAGCGAGCTTGGTCAGTACCCTGGTGGAGTTACTTGTATCACCTCTCTACGTAGGAATCCTTTCTCTTCTTTTGCCTTATTCTTTTTTTCATTTTTTTCAAACTTTTTCACATTTTCATTTTTTCCATTTTTTCGTAAGTGTGCATAGCACTTATTCATTTCAGAGGCATAAGAGGGATCTCGACTTATAGAGAGAAAAAGAGGTTGTTCCTTTAGAGAAGTATTTTATATATACCTCTAATGTGCTTGTTATGGTTTTCCTCCTCACCTTACTTTACTTGACTGAGATGACAAGGATTAACCCAAAAACAACCGACTAGAGTAGGTGATACTAGTTTGCACGCAAGAGTTGTGTTTTCACCAAGGTTCACTTCGAACAATAAGTATTTTCCATTGATGTATCATGGAATGAAAGTAAGAAGTTCTCCATGAGAGAGTGAACAACAGATAACCAAATGTTAATAGCTATACAAGTCCTCTTATACTTTACACAGGCTTGTTTCAAGAGTCACACACGGCCCATGCGAAACTAACCTACAAACAAAAACAAGCAAACAAAACAAAATGCAAAGCAAGAAGCATAAGCAAATGTGTATGCAAAGAGAGTAAGAAAACACGCAAGAAAGCAAGAAAACACACAAAGAAAGAAGCAAACATGCATGCAAGCAAACAACTCAAAATAAAACACTACTCCTACTCCTAAGCTAACAATGCATGGGTCGAATCATGTGAAGTGATACTTCCAATGCAGGCACCAATGCATTGGTCGACCCATGTTGGTGAAGGCATTGTTTGAAAACATCATAGTTGTGCAAACCAACAAGCATGAAAGATATAACGATGAAGATGGACACACTCCGAGCTTACAAGAGTCCAAAAAATAAAAATGAGTGAAATCACATGACATGTACTCTATGGACTTGCCATGGTGCTGTGCTACACTGCATGCATATGTTGAGTGTATGCATTCTCTTGATTCTGACATGCAAGCAAACGTGAGAAAGGTAGACCACTTAAGTTGTGCAAGTGTGCTTGTGTAAGATTCCTCCAACACATGAGCGATGGGATTGTTTAGTTCGAGTGGAGGAAGTGAAATTTGAGCGTTGGATTGATATTGAATGCAAAGCAAAGAGTGATGAGGAGCCTTGCGTGTTTCAACAATTTCCTGATCGAAAGTGAAACCAACCTCAGGACAGTGAGGACCTAACATAACCATCATCTCCGGTTGAAGTGCCTCGACAGTCTACGAGGTTTCAACTTTGTCAATAGATAGATCATCATAGACCAGTGTCTTAGATAGATTAACAACGATCGAATCAACATCATGATCAGATGAAGAAGTAGAGAGGTCACGACAACCAAGATCAGAAAATTTAGGATGTTTGTGGGAATCCTCATGATTTGATGAATCAAGCAGAGGGGTAAATGAGAAGAAAGGATGTTCACCCTCCATTTTTTCAGAAATGACAAATGACAGATTGGATAGATTTTTGGAGAAATATGTGTCCTCTACGCAATGTAATGACAAACTGACATCCGACATATCCTATGAATGATCAGAAGTAGAAACATCCAGAAATGAGTTTTCACAGGGGAAATCAATAGTGGTAGAATTACAAGGGATGTCAGGATAGAGCAGGTGAGGCGCAGATAGAAGGGAGTCATCCTTCATCGTAAGTTATTCTTTAGGTACCCACAAACACTCATCATGAATGATAGCATAGGTTGGCTGCATGACACCAACTCTGTCGACAACTTGATCCTCGTTCACAGGAGGTGAGGATTTTGGAATGGAAGAACACAAGATAATACAATCTAGAGGATCAATAGAACATGGGGATGGAGGTTGAGGGAACAAATCCACATGAAAACCAATAGGCTTGCAAGCCAAATCTGTGTAGATATAAAGAGAAGGTGGGATGGGAGGATGTGATAGTTCAACATATGTGTGTGCATAATCTCCCACATCACTTTGCAGTGGTGGAGATGTTTGATGAGGTGAAGGCAGACAGTCACTTGTGACAACAACTGTCTTGCTTGTGATTGTGCATCCCCATCACCAAAGTGTGCTGAGTGTGATCCAAATGATTTCAAGAATTGAGATTTTAAGATATGTAAAGAAGATACTCAAATCTTCCATCGAGAAATTCCCAATCAATTTCATCTTTGGGAAATCAGTATGCAAGATTACAAAAGCATGTGTGAAACTCTCCAATGGATTCATCAAGTGATTTTTGTAATTTCATAATTTCTTTATCGAGTGCTTTATAGTTAAAGTGATTGAAAGCACGATCTATCTCTATGACCAGATGAGCTAGAGAATGAATATATTTTTTAGGCAATATGGCACACTAGTGCAATGGGTGCCCTTGAAGCGTGTAGATGAACAATGCATAGGTCATGTATTCTTCAAGTATTCCATGTCTTTTGCATGAGCCTACAATGCTGACCACATGCATAAACAAGGCTACATAGCCTCCAGCATCATATTTTTTATGTGACAAGTTATCTGAGAGCTCTTCTGAGATTTCAAAGTCGTTCCCATAAGACATACACTCTGGAAGAGAAAATCTGTAGTTAGTCATGATGGATATGAAAAGATTCAAAATAGATGTGAGGACTCAGATTGTCATCTGACCCTCCTTCTAGCACCAAAATGTTGACGGTGCAGGACCCGCCAACATGTCAGGGGATGTCCCCAGTAAGAAGTCCAAACTAAACCTCAGACCGTTTGGTGTAGGAGTCCCAGTAGTGGGTCATACGGTATTGCCTTGACCACGGTTTCACACAGAGGAAAGTGAGATATCCCTATTGGTAGCAAGTGTGTGACCTATGCAGTAAGTCAAGGAAGGTGTGTGAGAGGTTCTAACACACGGAGGGTGAGGCGAGTGCACCCATTGGAAAATTGTGAAAGCACAGAGCTAAGAAGGGAACACACAAGATAATATGCATCACAAATTGGAAGGCAAGTGAGCTAGCAATACAAAGTGATGGTTAAACCAACAACACATTTAAGTAAGATTCATATATACGTATACAAAAAATAGCTGCACATGCATGCGTAAGCAAACAAATACATATATCATTTAGACTAAACAAGATAGTTGAAATACAATATGACATATGCGTGAACCGTGTTGGATCTATTATATTAAGAAGTGTAAGTTCCAGTCATACAATACAACCATGACCAACCACTAGTTCCGATAGTAGAATGTTATAAGCCATCTGCTCCTCCAAAGAGATATACTAGCTCTGCATAATGGAGAAGCCAAGGCTCGTTACAATACTGTCCAAGATTTCTCTAAGATACTCCTATTGGAAGCTTGGCTGACCAAAAGCCTCTACAATAAGTTATGAGGTTCTATTTATAGAAAAGGGTGGGTTGACCCTTGAAATTCCCCTTTGTGACTCTTCACCTACCCTCATGACTCTTCACCTACTACATGACTATTACGTCCAACTATCGACACTTGGACCTTCACTTTACATGATGTTACATTACAATGCACATGTACCCATGTGGGACAGCATAGGCTTGAGCAAGCCATTAAAGACATCACTAATATTCAGATATATTTGGGAAGACCAACTCTTTGACATCCTCATGGTGGTTGACTGTGTTGAACTGATGCCAAGATTGGTGGTTCGTTGTGGTGTCCACGTGCTCAATGGTGAAATCCTGCTGAAAGCAAACTCTTGTTTTTGTTGCGTCCCAGTACAATGATATGGCTCCTCTATCCAACTCGTCTGATAGCATGTGAATGGTCATCCTGGGTGTGACCGGACCGGCAACATATTGATGCATGTCTCCGCTGATCTCCAAGCATGTGCTAGTGGTCGTGCACATCAACTTGTCAAAATGCATGTTCAGCTCCAATCAGACTTTCATCTTGTCTTTGTCTCAATGAGTGTGCCAAATGGGTGGGGTCGCATGCATGCGCATAATGACATGCATGCTGCTGAATTCCCTTGCATGCGATAAACATCACTTCTCACCTTGTCTACTTTGTTCCAGCTACTGGGATGGATCTATAACTTGTAGGGGCACATTTTCATCCATTTGTGCATGTTGCACCTCCTACTGTACCTATTCTTGTTGTAACTCATTCTCTCGTCTATGTAGCTCCTGCTCTTCCTTGAGTTTCCACTTCAGCACATGAAACTCCTTCTCTATTTCTGTCTCTATCTTCGCGTGATCTCCATGTTGCGTCGTCACCTCATAGCTTAAATATCCAAATATGCTTTCATCACAAGTGGATTTGCTTTGAACTCGCAACTTTGCTTCACATCTATGTTGTTAACAACCTTCCTCTTACATTCATCACATGCGGGTGTGCTGTGTTTTGTTGCCCCTGGTGGTGCTGCTCACTGTGATGATGCTGCCATATTATCTTCATGTCCTCATCTACAAACAAATTGATGTTTTCATAGGTAGGCAAGCTCATAGACACTTGCTTGGCTGCAACCCTCATTGTGCTCTCAACGGTGTCCTTTGAATCTACTCTCCTGAAGGCCATTGTACTTGTGCTGCTAAGAGATAGATGAATGCTTGTTATGCTTGGAGACATAACAACACTCACGGCAAGCAATCTATTAGTTGAAAACAAAAACAAACTTGAGGATTTACTTGTAACATACCTGTGTGATTGATCATGAAAGTTGCGCAATTTCCGCCAAGATGTTGAGAGACTGACTGCCAAAATTACACAAGGCACAGTATGGGTTTCCAGGAGGCTAACTCACTGGTAGAACTATGCAATGCACAGTCCAACCTGGCCTACTGAGGATTGAAACTATGTAATGCGCAATTTCAGTCAAAAGTGAGATGCAACCAACAAACTGCATTGTGCAGTTTTTGGGGCAAATAAGACACTACCTCCAATAATTGTGCAATGCAAGCTTGGAGGTTAGTTCTGGGCCAGAATTGCACAAATTTTGAAGGGAAGGTAGAGCCTTTGCTTCGAGAAATGTGTAGTGCTAGCTGAGCAAGGCACGATTCGGGCCAAGGCAACCCAAACCCATCGACGGGTGACTGAAAACATGAGAAGTATGAATGCATGGTGAAAATGAGTATAAAAAAGAGTGAATGATCGTTCATGCAAACAATGAGTGCAAGATTCAAAAAATGGGAAAACATGGATGTGTGTGAAGTGAGTCTCCTCAACGACGAATGTGAGTGCAAAAATAGTGTCATGCATGCGACAACAGTGAGATGCAAATGAAAATTGAAACGGTGCTTCTACAAGATAACACACATCAAAACAATAACAAGCACTCACTGAAATCAAGAAGACAACACTCACACAAAGTGAAACATTAAAAGCAATAGAAACATCTGAGTTGAATGTCCTGACGACTCCTAGATGCAATGTGGGATGTCAGAGCTACAAGGTCGATGTGAGGAATGAGCTCTGTAACGTCTAGTTGATGAGTTTTGATAGGATTGAGGTTATGATGCACATGCCACAAATCTATGAAAAGTGACACTTGGTGAGAGGTTTCTGAAATGATCCTTGCATGTAACCTCCAGCTGCTAAAAATAGATCCCTAAATCTAGGGATTCTTTGCATATTGCCTTGGGAAAAATAGTCCATGCATGCAAATCGGTTTTACTCGGTCATAGAGGGAACCAATCAACCTGAAGGCACATACATCGATCTATGAGCCTGGGATGAAAATCTACGTTGTTCCTGGGTTGAGTAGAGCTGGCTGTCCCAGAGGGATTGCATAATTTCTGGGAGGAAATCGTGACTGTCTCCTAGGATTGCACAATTTCTGGGCTGAGTAGCTATCCTCGGTTAGATTGCGCAAATTTTTGCAAGGAAGCCTGTCTGACTGCAAAGCACAATTTCGGAGCCCAGCAAGTTGCCTGACTTATTTGCGCAATTTCTGATAGCTACTAGGCTTGCTATCCTAAAGGGATTGCACAATTTCCGGGAGCAATGGGTGAGCCAAAAATTGCACAATTTCTGGGAGCAACAGGTGACTGCTGCCCAAAATTGCACAATTTCTGAGCTGAGCAGCTATCCTAGGATGAATTACACAATTTTTGAGAGGGAGAATGTGAGGAATAATTGTGAAATTCTAGAGCCTAGCTAAGTGTTGAGCTGGGTTTGTGCAATTTCTAGGGGGAAGGCTAGTTCCCCTCTATAATTGTGCAATTTTCAGAGGCAACTTCTCATCTAGCAACTGAAACTATGTCTGGAAAGAAGCATGTGAAGGAGGTGGAACAAAATTGCATGCAAAGGCTAGTAAGACTCTATGAAATAACTGAAGCCTATGTGCTTGATAGTGCAAGACATGATGCTGAGGATGGTTGGTAGGGAGGCTCCAAAATGAAGCTAAGGTAGAATTTTGGAGGGTGGTTGTAGCCGCTACAACAGGCATCTTGGCATCAGTGAAGTTCAATGATCAGGTAGATCTGGGTTCCTCTCTACTATTATATAGATCTGTAGATATGATTTCTTACATTCAGTTGCAAAGATATGTCATGGTCTCATTGACAATAACATCACCGTTCAACAGTATTCGACACGATGACAAAAATATACAACAATTGACATCAGTTTGTGACAACACATTACAACCATCAATATGAGGATTCTGATACCTAGCATGATTAGATCTATTTCATATATATGATTTTTTTTTTTGCATAGATAAAGTTGTGGATCACTATACTCTCTTTTGATGCATCATTTGATGACAATCTATGAATAAGAAGATTTGCAAGGGTTTTCCCCATAGTGGGTTTTTCCTTGGTCTCAGACCAATTTTGGTGTCTCTACATGTGTGCATGCTTTCTTCTACAGTTCCTTTTATGTTCAACTGCATTGATGATGATGATGATGATGTTATTTCTTTCTATGTAATTGCATATGATAATGTATAATAGTGTAAATATGAATAATGTAATGATGAGATGGGGTGAACTTAAAGTACTAATGGTGAAATGAAATTATCAAAGTAAAGAACAATGTTTCCCTAAGAAAAAATTAACAATTTCTTAGCCTTGTAGGTATGAAAGCTTAAGCTCGATGTGGGGGGTGGAATCGTAGAAAGAATTGATAGTAGATTTTGTGTCATAAGTTGCTTGAAGATATTGGTGGCAGTAAGGTCAATGAATGATCAATAACATTATGTGGATATTCCACTAGAAAGTTTGTCAAAAGATATATACTAAAATATAGTAGAAAATATGAAATATGCACTATAAGGATTTATTTCTCCTCAAATTTCTAGATTTGTTATTATTGTTTATTTATTTTGTATGCATGAAAAGTATAATTATGTAAAAAATAGAGAACAAATAGAACAATCACTTACAAACCATAATACCATAAGATATGAACCAGGAAACCATTTTGGGATTAAACCTGGTTAGAAGGTGAGGATACTTCATTCTCTCTTTCTCTAAATGGAAATGGATGCAAGCACAAAGAAGTGAGACTTGTTACCTATGGGATGCTACAATGCGTAATTTATCTCTATTTTCTCTCTCCCTATTCACTCTTGGCTACTCTATTCATCTATGGAACAAAATGCACTCAAATATAATAAAACCATTTTTCCTCCTAATGGTTTGGTTATAACACAACTCAATAGCCTACTAGTGGTTAAGGTTGACTCCTTCAACTCTTAACTAGATATAAAATATTCACTCTTCTAGAGTCTTATTCATAATGATCACATGGATATCCCATTTTCCATGAATAATGGGGTCTGACGTGACATCCTCTTAATCATGGTGGTCAAAATGGGAAGGTCAACTTCTGAGTGGCATAATGTGTGGATACAAACTCCAATTCAGAAAATTCTAGTGAAATTGGAAAGGTATCTATGTGTATAGCGGGTTTGAAATTGAAGCAATAATGTTTTACCCAAAAAATGTCATTTAATGACTCAAACTTCTTTCACAAGGTTTCAAACCACAAATTTCCAAACTAGGACCCACTAGTAAAAATGGTAATGTGTGTTGATTCCTCCACTTTTTCCACTCTAAAAGCATCAATATGGATGGAAAATAATATGATGATCCAATATAGATCACACCTCCCCATTTTTTGAGGCCTTTGGTACCCAAAAGCTTCTACTTAATTAGGCAAGGAAAATTTTCCTCCACCTTGTCTCAGGTTTACCATTTAGCTTTACCTGGAAGTTGTCCTTTCAACCCAATCTGCCACAGGTCATGCTACCCCTATCATGTAATTTTGGAACTCTTCTGAAAAACTATATCCCTAATCAAATATCCCTGAGAATTTGGAGCTAAATCCGCTACAAAAGGTAGGACTTGTTCTTGTTCCATATCTAGCATGGAAGATTCATAGAGTTTCTAACTCTACATTCATCACTAAGTAAATATGCATGTAGGGTGTAGATTGAGTCTATAGGTGTTATCTCTAACCTTTTCCAATATCTCAAAGGGACCATATCATAGAGCCTTGATTTACTTACCTGGACCCTGTAGCATCTCCATGTTCAATTGTAAGTATACTCTATCTCCTACCTTGAATGCATTCTTTGTCCTATATTGGTCATGCTTAGCCTTGCATTTTTATTGTGACTTATATAGTGTATGAATTTTGAAAAAAAAAAAATGCCTGTAAGGCATCACCTAGATCCTCCCTCACTTCTTGCTACCCAAATGAATTATCCAAAGGTGAAGGTTGTAAATATCCAAAAAATGTTTCAAATGGGGAATTACTAGTAGAAGTGTGTGATACTATATTATAAGAGTGTTATATGTATACCATATTTTCATCCTAGTTCTTGGGACGCTTCTAATTGTATCCCCTTAGAAGTTGCACCAAAGTCCCATTGACTACTTCTGTTTTCCCATTTGTTTGTGGATGGAATGTTGTATACCTCTTCAACTTCATGTCCATCTTCTCCTAGAATATAGTCCAAAATGCACTGAGAAATATTATGTCCCTTCTTGAAATGATGCTCCTCGGTATCCCAAAGCACACCTTGAAATGTCCAAAGAACATGTTCATTTATTCTTGCTCATTGATGGTATTTTTATAGGGAATTAGAATACACGTATTGATAAACTTGTCAACTACCATGAGCAAGTATTCATGTTCCTTCTTGGTTGTTGGTAAACCTCCCTCAAATTCCATGGAAATTATTTCCCAAGGATAACTGGGTATAGGAAAGGGATCATATAGACCTTGTTTCTTGTTACTAGGCTTGTTGGTACAACAAAGCATTCATACTATTATGAAACTAGCTATCTCTTCTTCCATCATGGGCCAATACATATACCTCTACAAGTTGGCCACTATCTTCCATAAACTAAAATTCCCCACAACCTTGAAGGTGTATGCCTATTTGATTAGCTACAATCACTCACCTTAAGGAATACATAACTTATCTAACCTATGGAATAACCCATTTTGGAGATGATAGTTAACTATTATGTCATGATCATGCACATAAATATATATTTGAAACTATTGAAACACCTCCTTAAGGTCCTTAGACTCTATGTATACATCATGGGTGAAAGGCTCCACATGCATATAATTTCCCAAATCTATGTTCATTGATGTGGCTGGCCTTGAAATCATGTCAACTAACTTATTTATGCTTCCCTTCTTGTGCTTTATCACTAAATGAAACTATTGTAAAAACACCATCCACTTATAATGCTTGGCCTGTTGTAGCTTACTCTAGGTTTGCGGGTACTGTAGTGGTTGGCAATTTGAGTGGATTACTATCTCTTTTCCCATTAAATAGTGTTTCCATCTCTTCACAACTTGCACTAGGGCATAGAGCTCCTTATTGTAGGTAGGGTAGTTGAGAAATTCCCCATGAAATAATTTAGAATGGTAGCATACATGCCTTCCTCCTTGCATCAAGACCATTCCCATGGCATAATCACTTGCATATATCTCCACTTCAAAGGGCTACTAAAAGTTTGGTAATGCCAAAACTGGTGCTTGAATGAACTTCTTCTTTAAGTACTCAAAGGCCCTCTACCGACCCTTTCCCCAATGGAAACTCTTGCCACTTGTTGTTATGGAGTGGAGTGGAGTTGCTACTACTAAAAGTAAGGCTAAGAATTTCCTTAGGTATTTTGCTGCCCTAATGAAACCCATATTCTTAGAAAAATTAGTAGGAATCAATCACTTCATGATGGCCTCCATCTTGCCATGATATATCTTCATCTCTCCTCCACCTATCACATACCCTATATACACCAACATTGTGAAAAATCACACTTCATGAGATTTTTCACCAAGTGGTGCTTCTAAAATGTCTCTACTAGTTACATCAAATGTGAGTAGATCTCCTCCTAGGAATAATTACATACCTATATATCATCCAAATATGCCATAAAAAATGAATCTATAAAAGGGTGTATCATATCATTCATTAACTGTTGGGTGTGAATCCTGATTATCTTCCTTATTGTTCATAGGTTTTTGTTTTAGTGGCATTGGATCCTTGTTCTTAACAAAGCGACAATGTCACCTGTTTAATCATCGTCAAGAGGGTCTAGGGGGGGCAATGGAAACTTTTATGAGCCGCTCCCATGAAGCTAAAAATATATGAAAATTTACCTTGTAAAATATTGTAATTTCGTAGTCAATATGCTTCGTTCATTAGGAGGATGATATGATAGTAGAATTTATGTTTATTTAGGGTTTTTTTCCCTAGAATAAATCCTTTGCTTATATGAGGGAATTGTATTGCAGCTGTGCATTATTATTCTGAGTGAGAAAGAGAGAGGAGATTGTGTGAGAGCGAAGATGAAATTACAACGAATCTATTGTAGGTTGTATCTCTTCATTTTGCCGGATAATATAAAAGGAAGGACTGGACGTTTCTCTATGGATGTAGCCCAAATTGGGTGAACCACATATATCTGTGTCTCTCTTGCTTTGTGCATTTTTCTATTTTTGTTTCCGCAATCATTATGGGAATTTTGAGGTCTAAAATGGGCCTCCTAATAAAAATTTACAAACAAAATAAATTTTATAAGAACCAATAGGATTCAGCATGACGATGTCAACCATGGGGGATGATTCACCATTTTTGGAGTAAAAAAGTAAAAATATTAAAAAATAATAAAATAATAAAACTACTTTTCAACTTATCTCCATAAGATTTTACTCAAATTTCGAGCGGGAGTACTCGTTGGATGCAAAATTTAATTCCACATTGAAGGAGTACCCATGTTGCATACTTTTGATGGGCCCCTATACAAGAAAATTGAGAAATACATGAAAAAATGTGATTTCAATTATGATTTTCATGTATTTCTCATTTTTCGTGTAGTAGGGTCCATCGAAAGTATGAAAAATGGGTACTCCTTGGATGATGAATCAAATTATGCATCCAACGAGTGTTTCTTCTCAAAATTTGAGTAAATCCATAGGGAGATAAGTTGAAAATACGACTTGAAAAAAATAGTTTTTTCCATTTTCCATCTAAAATTTGATGATGTAATGTAATCTTATTTTATTATTTCCACTATTATTTTATAATTTCCTTAGGAGGCCCATTTTAGACCTCAAAACTCCCATAATTATTTTGTGTATTTCATTGCTCCATTAATTAATTATCTAACAACTAGTATCAGAGCTGAAGGTCTATTTGGCAGATAAACTCGTAGGAGAGAAGGGTTCCTGGTTTGAGTGGGAGCAATTTCAAAATATGGTAGGTTTAGGGTTGATAAATTTAATGGACAAAACTACCAACTGTGGAAGATGCAGATGGAATATTATCTGTATGAGAAAGATGTGTACCTACCATTGAGTGGAAAATCAAAGAAGCCAATGAGTATGATATAGGTAGAATGGGAGATTGTCGATAGAAAGGCACTAGGAACAATACGACTGTGTCTGACAACTTCGATGACATTTAACATTTCAAAGGAAACAATAACATATGGTTTGATGATGGCATTTGCAAAATATATGAAAAACCCTTGTCCTCAAATAAGGTATTTCTTATGAAACGTCTATTTAAAATAAATATGTCAGAAGGTGGATCTATTGCTGATCATTTAAATTAATTTAACATGGTTATCAGTCAGTTAATTTTTGTAGGGGTAAATTTTGATGATGAAGTTAGGTCTTTGTTATTTCTGTGCTCATTACTAAAAAGTTGGAATGGCCTAGTTATGGCTATTAGTAACTCTGCCTCTAGATCTAGTACTTTAAAGTTTGATGATGTTATTGGTGCCATCCTTAGCAAGGAAAAGCAACAAAAAAGCTTCGGTAAGACATTAGGTAATGCTTTAACTGTAGATACTAGGGGAAGAAAACTGGAAAGAGAAAGGAGCCCAGGAAATCACAGTAAGTCAAGAAATGGCAAATCCAAATCCATATCAAGGATAGTGTATTGGAAATGTGGGAAGAAAGGACACCTAAATAAAGATTGCAAATATTAGAAAGGAAAAGAAGGAGATGGACAATAAGAGAACAATCATGAAGCAAATGTGAAAAGTGATGTGTTGCAATATTCTTTGATTCTTTCATTAGAGAGTATTATTGATGCTTGGGTGGTAGATTTAGGGGCTTTATTCCATGACACACTTGATAGGAAACATTTTCATGACTATGTTCAAGGATATTTTGGACAGGTTCATTTGGGTGATGATAAACCCTGTAAAATCATTGTAATGGGTGAAGTACTCATAAAAATAAGAAAATGGAAACCAATGGCTATTAAAGGAGGTAAGTCATTTTACAGATCTGAAGAAAAAATGAATTTCAATAGGGAAGTTAGGTGGTGAAGCCTGTGTAACTACTTTTACGAACAAAACTTGGAAGGTCACTAAAGGAGCCTTGGTAATGGAAAAAAGAGAAAATGTTGGTACATTGTATTTATGAAATGGTATTTATAATTATATTAATTCTTTAACCTCCACAAGAGTAGATATGACATTGTGTCATTATAGGTTTGGGCACATGAGTGAGAAGGGGATGCATATTCTTCACTCAATAAATTTGTTGCCAGGTTTGAAGCATGTTGATTTGGATTTCTATGAGAATTGTGTTTATGGGAAACATAAGAGACTCAAATTTATCAGAGTTGGGAAATAAAAGAAGAGTGAAAAATTAGAGCTTGTGCATACAGATGTATGGGGACTTGCTCAGGTATCATCTCTCGATGAATCTCACTATTATGTTACTTTTATTGATGATGCAACTAAGAGAACCTGGATTTATTATATTCAAAATAAATCTGATGTATTTGATACTTTCAAGAAATGAAAATCTTTGGTTGAGAATGAGATAGGAAATAATTTGAAGTGTCTCATATAAAAAAATGGAGGTGAATACTACAAAAAATAGTTTTATAACTATTGTTCAGAGCACGAAATTCGTAAAGAGAAGACAGTTCCATGAACACCTTAGGAAAATGGTGTGTCAGAAAGGATGGACATGACACTCATGGAGTGTGCAAGGTGCATGAGATTGGATGTAGTATTTCCCTTACAATTTTGGATAGATGTTGTAGATAGTGTTGTTTATCTAATAAACAAAGGGCCTTCAAGTTCCTTGGAATGTGGTATTCCAAAGGATGCATGGACAGGTAAAAAGGTAAACTAATCATTTTTAAATACTTTTGGTTGTGAAGCCTTTGTCCATATCAATAAAGAAAATAGAACAAAGCTTGAGGAAAAATCACAGAAATGTAATTTATTGGATATGGTGTTAATGATTTTGGTTATCACTTATATGACTATGAACATCACAAAATCATTAGGAGCATAGATGACATATTTAATAAAAAGGTCTTGTATAAGGATTAGATGCATGAAAAGAAACAGGAAAAGGAAAACAAAGAATACATAAAGCTTTATGAGATGAGAAAAAAAGTAAAGGTGCTTGAAAATCATAATGATCAACAACCACAACAACAACATGCACCTCAAACCCCTGAAAGTGGTGTTAGAATATCTACCATGATAAGTAGACCCCCTGAATGATAATATCCTTCATTATATTATGTATTGTTGACTGATTTTGGTGAATTGAAAAGATATGAAGAAGCAATGTAGGTAGAAACCAAGAAGAGGTGGGAGCAAGCCATGGAAGAAGAGATGGACTCCTTGATGCATAACCAGACTTGGGACTTAGTCAAGTTGCCTATAGGTAAAACAACATTGCAGAATAAATGGGTTTATAGGTTGAAGGAAGAAGATGGAGGTAAACAAAGGTATAAGGCTAAACTCATGGTGAAGGGGTTTTCACAAAATAAAGGTTTAAAATTTGACGATTTTTTCTCTTCTTGTTAAAATGACTTCAATCAGAACTATTTTAAGTCTAGTGGCACCAAAAGATATGAATCTTGAGTAGTTAGATGTAAAGACAACCTTTCTCCATGGGAATTTGGAGGAAGAAATATATATGCAATAGCCACAAGGGTATGAGATCAAAGGAAAGGAGAAATTAGTGTGCAAATTGAAGAAGAGATTGTATTGATTCAAACAGGATCCAAGGAAATGGTATATAAAATTTTATAGGTTTATGTATGAAAAATGTTATACTAGATTTCATTTTCATCACTGTGTTTATCTTAAAGAGAAAAATGATGGCAGCTATACTATATTTTTATTGTATGTATATAACATGCTTATTACATCAATGTCTAACATGAAGGAAATAAATGTGCTCAAAGGAAAATTGGCAAATTCATTTGCAATGAAGGATTTGGGTGTTGTAAAACAAATTATTGGTATGAGAATAACTAGAGATAGGAAAAATCACAAATTAACATTGTCTTAGAGTGAGTACATAGAAAAGGTGTTGGAAATATTAATATGCAAAATGAAAAACCAGTGAGTACACCTTTGGCTAAACATTTCAAACTAATTAAGGAAATGTGTCCCAAGACTTAGGAAGAGATGGATTATATGTGTTAAGTTCCATATGCATCTGTAGTTGGAAGCTTAATGTATGCAATGGTTTTCACATGGCCTGATATTGCACATGCATTGGGAGTTGTAAGTAGGTATATGAACAATTTGGGAAGACAACATTGAATGGAAGTGAAGTGGATTCTCAGGTATTTGAGAGGTACCAAAAATCAAGCATTATGTTTTGGTGGTTTAAACATTGCTATACAGGGATATGTTGATGTAAATATGGAAGGTGATAGAGATAACAGGAGGGGCACCATAGGTTGTGTATTTACTGTAGGTGGAACAACTGTTAGTTGGGTTTCAAAGTTGTAAAACATTTTTTCACTTTCAACAATTGAAGCATAGTATGCTACTGCTACTAAGACTAGTAAAGAAATGATTTCGTTGCAAAGGTTATGGACGAGTTGGGAAAGAATCAGAATATGGGAAGGATATATAGTGACAACCAAAGTTTAATTCATCTTGCAAAGAAATCAACATTTCATTCCAAGACTAAACAGATACAACTCAAGTACCATTTCATACCGTTAGTGTTGGAAGATGGACAGTTGAAGTTGGAAAAGATACACATTTTCCAGAGTCCTACAGATACATTAACAAAATTTGTAACCAAGGAGAAACTGAGATCCTTCTTAGTTTCAATTGGTTTTCAAGTATGATGATGAAGATGAGAAATAACTAGGTCCAAAGTGGAGGCATTTTCCAGTAAGTGAAACAATGATGGAGTTGCTATAATCAATCCCCAAGTGGGATATTATTGGATGTGGAGCTTGATTATCTTCCTAATTGTTTAGATGTTTTTGTTACAGCAACATTGGATCCCTGTTCCTAGTGGAGCAATAACACTTCCCGTTTAATCGTTGTCAAGGGGGTTGATGATGACTTTTATGAGCCCCCCTAGGCAAGGATTCAGGGGAAGCACCCCTGAAGCTAAAAATAGATGAAAATTTTCCTTGTGAAATGTTGTAATTTCGTAGTCAATCTGGGATGTTCATTAGGTGGATGATCTGATGGTAGAAGTTATGCTAATTTAGGGATTTTATTCCTAGAAGGAAACCCTTAGTTTATGTGAGGGAATTTTATTACGGTTGTGTATTATTATTAGTGAGAAAGAGAGAGGATATTGTGTGAGAGTGAAGAGGAAATTACAACGAACTTGCTGTAGGTTGTATCTCTTCATTCTAATGGATAATATAAAAGGAAGGACTAGATATTTATCTATGGACGTAGCCCAAATTGGTTGAACCATGTATATCCATGTCTCTCATGTTTTATGCATTTATATATTTGTGCTTTTGCAATATTTTGTTTATTTCATTTCTCCGTTAATTAATTTTTTAACATTGACCTCATAAACGTAGCTGGTGCATTGCATAAGCCAAATTGCATGACTAACCACTTATAAAAACCTTTCCTAGTTTTGAAGGCAACCTTTCATGTATCTTCTTCCCAAACCCAAAACTGGTGATGACCTAACTTTAAGTCTAACTTGGTGAAGTGGCCTATTGCAACTGATCCATCAAATCATCTATCATGAGTAGTGTTGGGTGTGTTATATTATTTCCATGACTAGCCCCAGTAGTGAAGCCAAGAGGTTAGAAGGGGGGTGGTTAATTCCGCTTTGTTGCATTGGGTGTAGCGGGGGGTCATGGGGGGGCAGCAACCCCCCTTGTTGGGGGGTTTGTGGGGGGTGGTAGCCCCCCTCTATGGGGTCTGGGGCAACACCTTGGGGAATTTTTTTTGGACCCTATATTAGGTGGGCAGACCTACCTATGATTTTTTGCTTGGATTTCAGACATGGTTTTGGGCATGATGATTTTCTAGCCAAGGTATTTTGTAGATCCGGTTAGGGAACTATGGTTATGTTCTAATCCAGGGTTAATGATTAGGGTTTATGGATACTTTGGCATGTATATATATGTATTGTAACATTGACAAGAATATAATGAAAAATCAATCTGGTAGTCTCGGTTTTGGGATGCATGGGAGAATCTGTGTGTATATCTATTTTATGTTTTATGATCTTGCCATTTTTTACTTTCTATTTTTAGAATTCGTATGCAGATAATTTCTGTATGGGGTTAAAACCTACATTTGGTATCAGATTTGTTTTGGCTTCAAGGGGACACCTTTACTATTGAGGGGTTTTTCTTGGGCCTGTGGTAGACCTTGTTTAGTGGGAGATCTGCGGGATTGATTCTTGTGGTGAAAGAAGATGGTGAGCAATGGAAATATAACGATCAAGAAATTTAATGGTCAGAGTTTTGAGTTGTGGAAACTCAATATGGAAGATTGATTGGTGGATAAAGATCATTGGATCGTGGTAGATCCAAGTACTAAACCAATGATAATGTAAGCTGAAGACTGGATGAAGTTGGATCAGAAGGAAAAGAGCACAATACGATTGTGTATCTCAGGTTCAGTATCGTTGAATGTATCATGGGAATATTCAACGAAGGCTTTGTGGGACAATTTAGGGACTTTTTACCAGTCTATGTCTCTGGTGAATAAACTGTTCCTATGGGAAAAACTGTATAACCTGATAATGAAGGATGGAGACTCGGTGATAGAAAATCTGAATGCCTTTAATAATGTGGTAAGCTAGTTGTTATCTATTGCTATAAAAAATTTCAGATGAAGATAAGTGCATCAATTTTTTGTGTTCTCTATCAAATTCGTGGGATAGTCTAGTTGTTGCAATAGGTAGCAATGTGACTACCTTGTACTTTGATGAAATAGTCTCATCCTTGTTGTCAGAGGAGATGAGATGGAAAAATATGGAGGGCCAGAATGGTGATGCCTTGTATATATTAGGACGGTCCCAGAATAAAAAAAAACAAATCCTCGAGTGGGAGATCTAAATCTCCAGGAAAACCTGTAAATGTGTGATCGAAATGCAGAAAGGAAGGGCACTTCAAAAAGGACTGTTGATCTAAAGCTCCTGAGAAAGGAAAGGGATCTGATTATTCTCCTTCTGCAGAGGTGAAAACCACCTCAAATGAAGGTGGGGATGTGTACATGGCTTCTTCTTCAAGTACACATGTAGATCATGAGGCATTGATGATTGACTCAAGTGCACCCTTTCACTTCACTCCCCACAGGGAGTGGTTATGTGAGTATGATAAATATGATTGTGGTGATGTATTCTTAGGGGATGATAGGAAGAATATAATACTTGGTCGTGGAAAATTCAAGTTGAAGTGTCAAGGTGGAAGGATTAGAACACTTCCTGGTGTTCTGCATATTCTTGGATTGGCTAGAAATATGATTTCTATAAGCAAGATGGATGATGCAGGTGTAAAAAAAGTGTTCGAGAAAGACAACTACAAGATGGTTCAGGGAGCACTGGTATTGACGCAGGGAGTTTAGATTGGAACTCTGTACATGCTTTAGGGTAGCACTGTTATTGATGGGTGCAATAGTTCTGTGGTTCCTGAAAGTGGAGCAAAAAATCTAGTGGTCTCTAGAGAAAAGACCATGCTATGGCATTGAAGGATTGGACATATTGGAGATAAGGGCTTTTGAATACTTTATGGTATTGGTATGGTAGAAGGTATGTCTAATTTCTTTCTGGATTTTGATTTTTGTCAAAATTGTATATATGTGAAGCATAATCGGTGAGTTTCCCCTCTGATGCTAAGAGGGCGAAATGGATATTAGAGCTTGTGCACAGTGATGTGTTTGGACCTAAGTTGGTTCCATCACTAGGTAAGTCTATGTATCATTTATATATAACTTCTTAAGGAATACATGCATATTTTTCCTTAGAAAGAAATCGAAAGTCTTTGATAGGTTTAAGGAATTTAAGGCTCTAGTGGAAAACTAGACATAGAAGAAGATAAAGGTGTTGTAGATAGATAACAGTGGAGAATTTTGAAAGAAGGAATTTGAAGAGTTTTGTAAGAAATGTGGTATATCACAGTAAAATACTACTCCATACACACCTCAACAAAATGGAGTTGCAAAAATAATGAACAAGATGTTGATGGAAGGCAAGAAGCATGTTGAGTGGTGTTATATTAGGATAGGAATTCTGGGAAGAGGTGGTGGAGACTACATGTTACCTGGTCAATAGATCACCTTCACCAGCTTGAAGGATAAGCTCCACAAGAGGTATGGATGGTAAGAAACCCTCTCTTTCACATCTGAGGGTATTTGGATGTGATGCATATGTACATGTTCCAAACAAGAAAAGAACCAAGTTGGATAGTAAATCTGAAAGGTGCATCTTTATTAGGTATAAGGATGGTTTAAAAGGTTATAAGCTTTGGAACCCAGAAACAAGGAAGGTTGTGTATAACCATGATGTGGTGTTTAGAGAGATGAAAGATGTTATTAAACATGAATTACTACCAAAGGAACTTGAGAAGATAGAGTTTGAGCTAAAGGAGGAGGAATCAAACTCTATAGCAGAAGAGGAATCAGAAGATGAAGAGCCACAAACTGCAGCTATGAGAAGATTAGTCCGAGAAAGAAGGTAACCAAAAAGGTATAGTCCAACTGCTTTACGTTCAAATTTTTCTTTATCTATTGCTGATGATGATCCAAAAACTACCAGGGAAGCAGTAGATTCAGAGGATGGAAAACTCTAGAAAGAGGCAAGGTTGATGCAATGGAATCTTTGCACAAAAATGAGGTTTGGGATCTAGTGGAGTTGTTGGCTAGAAGGAAACCCATTGGAAGAAAATGGGTGTTTAAGAAGAATATGAATGGAGAAGGAAAGGTGGAGAAATAGAAATATCGGTTGGTAGAAAAAGGTTATTCCCAGGTGTCGGGAATTGATTTTGGTGATATTTTTTCTCCTGTTGCCAAGGTAGCTTCTATTAGATTACTTTTATCTGTTGTTGCTGCTTTTGATTTTAAGGTAGAATAGATGGATATGAAGATAACATTTCTTCATGGGGATCTAGAAGAATAGATCTACATGAAGATGTAGGTTTTAACCCCGTACAGAAATTACCTGCATACGAATTCTAAATCACAAGAAAATAAAAATGCGAGAGCATAACCCATAAAACACATATACACAGAGATTTCCCACTGGATCTCAAAACCGAGACTACCAGCTTGATTTTTCATTATATTCCTTTCAATGTTACAATACATATTTATACATGCCGAAGCATCCAATACCATGGACCGAACACCATCGCGTCCAAAACCATGGACCGAAAACCATAGGTAGGTTCGCCCAACCTAATATAGGGTCCAAAAAAAATTTTCCCGGGTCGCTGCCCTGGACCCCGTAGAGGGG
>APFE030124502.1:0-39251 GCA_000404065.3 Pinus taeda
GAACCGTGTAGACTTGCCCGGCGAATGGGCGCATAGAGTTGCGCCTTTGCTGCGGCTCTATCCCCCTTCCTCGCACTTCCTGTTCGAGTGTTTGTTGCCAACTGCGATGCTCCAAATGCCATGTTTCACCACTCATATATATGATATCTTGTGTGGAGGTCACGTCCTCGGCCGACCCTCCATCCATCCTTCAACTACGCGTTCATCAAACAATCTTTGCTTTTTGTGTGGGTCGGCCCGCCCATGGCGCGAGACTGCCTACCAACATCACTCTTTGTTTGCCTTTCGTCCACGGTCGACTTGTGGTGCGAGCTCCCCAACTCGCCCATATAAACGTGAAACGCCAACTCGCCCGCGTATAACATAATGCCTCGTCCTTGTCGCTCCATGCTTTCGTATGACCTCACTACTTCGCATGGTGGGAGGGCGCACCCGGTTGGCTCGCCAACAGCAAGGCGTTACATGATATGTGAGGAATCCGCAATCAGGGGTTTCTCCACTTTCCACTTAAGTCCGCTTTTTGGACGTCCTCCGATGCGATTTCCCTTTATAATAGGTTTTTTTCCATTTTAGGGGATTATGCATCTTTTTCCAAAGAACCAAGGGAATCTTTTTTCTGCGATAACTTATGCATCCTAATCCCATTTTTGCCCCTTCAAGTTGCAGTAGATTCAAAAGGAAAAGATCTCTGCAATGGGGTTATTTCCAAGAACTTCCTTGGGATTTTATTTTCCTCTGTGAGGAACACTTAGACTTAGGAGTCTATCCAAAATCCATTTTGGATCAACTCTATGTCAAAACGGTCTTTAATTTAAAATCAATTAGTCATTCTTATTATTTGTTTTAATTTTAAAACAATAACAAGATTGACAAAGTAGGGCCCATTGAATGGTTTTTGTTATGAGAGACTCCCTATTATCTTTTTGAACAAGATTTATAATCAAGTACTTTTAATCTTTACAATTAATTTCAATTTGATTATTAAATTTGTTAGTAGGAAAAATGACATAAAAATAGATTTAAAAATAGAAAATATGTTATAATCATTAATTATAATGAAAAAATAAGATTTAATAACTAATTTCTTTGTTATGCTCATTTTGTTTTCTTTCCTCGAAACTTTTAATATAATAAAAATATTTAAAGCAAAAAATTATTGGTGAAGTGTTAATTTTTTATCAAAGTACCACCCTTGGAGTGCAAAATCTTAAACATAGTGTTGTTTGTCATTTAAGAAAATAAATTAAATTCAAACCCTCCCTTCCACTGCTCGTCAAGTTGTCCAAGACAAATATTTACCATGAAACAAACCATAAATTTTGGCTCATAAAGACGAATCCAAAGTCAAACCCTCAATTCCACTACTAGTGAAGGAGCCCAACCCAAATATTTACCATGAAACAAACAAGAGCTCTCCCAAAAACAAATGGCACTAGTGTTGGAGGTCTCTTGAAATCTGAAATAATCAAATCCATCTGTCATGAGCCAAAGGATGGTCACCAAGCCATCTCTCTTAATTGCTTCGTCTATCCCATACTCATTCATTTCATCCATTAGCAACTCGATTGAGATTAAAATTCTTTGAAATGCGAAAAATTGATATTTTAGTTATTCATGTGTTTTTGAATTCTTTATTTTTTCAGAAGAAAAAGCACTATAAGCATTATATTATGTATATGAAAATACAAATCCGATATGTACAATAGTCTGGAGGATCATAATCCTTGGATTTTGCCCTCGAACCTGAGGGATGATAAAACAGAGCATCATATTCATTTGGGGGCATTTAAAACATAGCAAAATTTTTTTGACTATCCGGCAATTCAGAAAGACAGAAGGAGATAGTGATCCAAATATCTTGTCCATATAGCAAAAACAAAATTTCTGCAAGTATTTATGTGTCGGGCATAGAGAAAGGTTGGATCTCGTATGCGCAGGAATCCATCGTGATGACCAGATACCAAATACTGATTGGAGAGTGCAGCCCTTTTTTTGACAAAACATCTGCTTGCACATTTTGGTTGCGCATAATATGAGCAATAGGGAATGTGACAAAGTTCCATAGAGATGCAATCCTATTCAGCCATCCTGAAAGGATATCATTTGATATTTTATGCTTTCCATTCACATGGTCTATAATAGTTTTCGAGTCCCCGAATACATTTATAGGACCAATATCCATGAAAGAACAGAAGATGAGCAATCCATGCAGGGCCATGGCCTCTTCCTTGTTATTAGTACCTTTACCACCATTCCAGAAAATAGAAAAATGGTGATCCTTTGAAAAAGCTATGAAGACTCCGCAAGTGCAAATTCCATCCTTTGCCGCACTGTCAAAGTGTGCTCTTGGATTTAAAAGCAGCAGTGGGGCAGAGGGAGCCATATGCTGATTTTCGTCTAAGGCATGTTCTGAAGGAAGGAGAAATAATACGGGATTATCTTGTCTATAATACTTCCAAAGACCTGACTGTTCTTTTGAAAGATTTTATTGTTCCGCCATTTCTGTATGAACCAAATAGTAATCATAGGAATGGAACGCTAGTTAGGTCTAAGAGTGCCCCACCATACGAAGGCTTCTTTTATTGAAGGATGTGAAACAAACAGAAAGCCAAAGAAAGAAGCCAGTTTCCTCGAGATAAGCTGAGTCTGTGGGCAGAGTAAAAACATATGCAGGTTATCTTCTGAATTGTCTAGGTAGATCAGGCAAATCGATGGACCCTACCAGTGCCTTTTTTGTAAATTGTTCCATGAGAGATTTCTATTATGATATACGAGCCATGAGAATAGGATGATTTTCATTGGGCAGCTGACCTTCCATAAGGTGAAAGGAAATGTATTCTGTGAGGGCTCTCTGAGCTGCACTAACAGGGATAAGTATATATCTCTTACTTGGATATTAGATGATCCCTTCTTAGCCTGCCGCACTAAACAATCTCTGTCTGTATTTTTTAAATACTCGCATTCTTCATATTCCAAATTATGTTGTCCATTGGGTAGCCAGGACACCATCAATGCCCAGATATCGATCTGATTTCCATATCGGGATGGCATTCTTCCAACCTTCAATAACCTGAGCCCAGAAAAATATACCCTTTTGATGGAGAAATCTGAGAAGTTGTGGGTCAATATTTGGTTCTGGATCAATTCCCATGATGGCATCCAACCCAATCAGGATATTGTTGCCATTTTGAAATTTCCATATAAAATTCCTGCGGAAAAAAGGAAGAACTTTCTGAAAGCTTCTCCAAATCGTTGAGCCTTGTGAGGGCCAAGAGAGGCCACTCCTGTACTAGTAGGATATATGTTCGTTCCCAAGGTATTTCGATTTGATAATATGACTCCATAAGTTCATCCCAAAGATCGCCTGCCACAGAGATTTACACAAGAGGGAATTTCCAAATATGCAGAGATTCATGATGCCCCATCCCCCAAGTCTTTTGGGAAGAGAGATGAAATCCAGCCTTGAGAGGTGATATTTACTTCTTTCCTTACTGTCTCCCCAGATGAAGGAAGCCATGAAGCTGTTTAATTTATTTATTATAGACGATGGGATATAAAACAAATGAGCCCAGTATACACTGATTTGAGCCAAAACCGCCTGAGATAAAACCGTTGCCTACAAGTGATAAGCATTTACACTCCCATCCTTGAATCCTTTTATAAAATCTGTTAATGATCCATGACCAGTCCAAAGAATTGTATCGTGAGGGCTTAAGAAGATATCCCAAATATTTTAGCATGTCTTTAATGGAGGCCGCTCGAATATTGAAAAGCTAGGAAATATATACCATTACTCCATATTCATCCTTACCATAGTGGAAAGAGGATTTGCTTTCGTTGACATAGAGGCCAGTGGCTCTTTGAAATAGCAAAATAATTTCATGCATAATATGCCAAGTGAACTTGCAAAGTCTAGCAAAAAGTAGCACATCATCCACAAAGAGATTATGAGTATGAAAATTACCTCTGGAGATGACAAGGGGGCAAATTTTTCCATCATTGACCACTTTCTTGATGTGTAGACTAAGGGAATCCATAACCAGGATGAATAAAATAGGGGATAAGGAGCACCCTTGTTAAAGGCCTCTTCTAGCTAGGAAAAAAGGGGTGGGCATCCCATTGATAAGGATTGCATAATTGACACCTTCCACGCAAGACATGATCCATTTGGTGCACCTTTCATTTAGCCCGATTTTGATGAGCAAACATCTGAGGAAGCTCCAATCAAGGCAGTTGTATGCCCTTTTTAAATCGATTTTGAGGATGGCAGCTTCTATATTTTTTGAATGTATAGAGTGCATAGCTTCCTGAGCTATGGCTACAGCTTCAAGGATGTTCCTTCCACACAGGAATCCATGTTGTTCCTTTGAAATATGTTCTGATAATTTTCCTCGGATTCTCTCTACAATAATATTAGAAGTGATTTTATAAATTACATTACACAATGAAATCGGTCTATAATCTGCAAAGGTGGAGGAGTCCTTTCTCTTTGGGATCAACACAATATGGGTGGAAGAAATATTTGGATGAATTCTCCCTTGAGTTTTGATCTCTTCAACCATACCCAATATATCATTCTTCATTATGTCGAAGAAGTGGATGAAAATGTCAATGGACCAGCCATCTGGTCTGGGGCATTTATCCTTTTTGAAAGCTTTCATGAAAGTGAGAATTTCCTCCTCCGAAATCTCAGCAACGAGCCTTTCATTATCTTCATCATTGAACATATTTGAAAAAAGACCAATAACCCATAGAATGTCATTAAACTCCCTGTTTTCCTCTCTTTTGTATGCCTTTTTGAAATAGTTGACAACTTTGTTTGTTGTCTTCTTGAGAGTACAGGAAATTATCGACATCATTTTTGATTTGCCATATGGAATTGACAGCTCTTCTTTTACTAGCAAATCAATTAAAGAACTTGGTGTTCTTGTCGCCCTCTTTCATCCAAGTGATTCGGCTTTTGAGCTTCCAAGAGATTGCTTCAATCTTTAATAGATTTTGTTTCTTCTTTTCAAGTTCCCATATCCAGGCCCGAGTATTCCATGGCATGGATTGAGTCTTCATGCTCTCAGCTAATACATCAAGTTCGTTTTCAATCTGTTTCAGCTCATAATAGTTTTCATATTTTTTTCGGATTTTCCACTCTTTAACCTTGGATTTAAGATTGGTCAGTTTGTAAATAAAGATTTTTGATGGAGAGGCCTGCACAGGAATATCATTAGCTATCCAGCACTCCCGAACCATGTTGACGAAAGCTTCCTCTTCAAGCCAATAACGATTAAATTTGAACGGATAACCTTTGTGAGCATTAGAGGACAACCATTGAAGAGAGACCGACATATGGTTGGAAATAAAAATTGGGAGAATGTGAGAGGTCGGGATACCATGCTTTTCAATCAATTATTCATGAAAATCTCCTCTAAGAGGCCCAATACTAGAGGAATGATAGATGGGAATATCAATAAGGGACGAGTCTTGGAAATCCAGGTGTCGTGATCCCTTCTGACCTCTAAAGTTTCAACTGCCCCTATTTGATTTCCGGCGAACAGTGATGTTGATAGCAGAATTTGGACTAATACACAACGAAGAAGATTTCCAAGGTTTGTGGATGGTCAGGGGGAGAAGGTGAAGAGAATTTTTTTTGCAGCAGTGCATCCAAATCACTTCTGATGGAATTGGAGGGGGATGGTAGTGGATAGAGAGGGGGAGAAATGTATTTCATGGTAGATTTTCCTTTCGAGGCCGAACGAAATCATGGGGAGTAAATTGATGGAGAGCGGATAGGAATGGTGGGCGATCGATCTGCTTTGATAGGCGAAGGGGAAGAGGAAAGGATAATACAGGAGTTTACTACCTTTTGGGCAGGGAAATCCATTTTATCCATGGAAGGAGGGGGAGAAATCAGGAAATCACGGGAAGGTATAGGAGGGGGAGACAGATGAGAGAAAACAAGATCACATACAGCATGCAGATACCCCTTAGAATTTGATCTCCTAATCGAAGTGTAAGAGGATTTGAGGATCTGGGGCGAGAGGGAGGAACGTTGATTCTGTCCCCCTATCAGATTTAAAGAGGATTGGCATACCTGATATCGGACAAGAGGGAGAATCTCTTTTGGGGGAGAAACTTCATTGAAGAAGTGGCTATCTTTGAAATCAACAACGGGAGACCAAGTAGAGTTGTTTGTAATGTTTTTAACTTTGTGGATCTTCTTCCATACCATACCATGATTTTTCTGCGGACAATTCTCCTTTAAATGACCTGTTTTATGACAGAGACCACACCTAAAAGCCACACCCCAGTAGTCCAGCCTTTGTGAGGCTGATAAATTGCCACAGATGAGATCGATGTGATCCAGAAAACCACCTCGGTAATCCTTTTCAATCAGCAGCCAAGCAAACCTTTTGTCCTTTTCTCCAAGGCAACCATGATCAACGTAGACGAATCTTCCGATAGCATTGCCAATGGAGGAGAGAGTCTCCTTTGTCCACAATTCAATAGGCAACGCCGGAAGTTTAACCCAAATGAAATAGTTTTGCGGGGTGTTGTGGAGAGGGTCAAAACCTATATACCACCTGTGAAGAGCTAGATAGCTTCGCCCATGGACCCAAGGCAATTTCCAAATGATGTAGAGATCTTTCACTTTCGAAACGTGGAAGCTATACCACCCGCGCATCAAGCAGACTATGGTGGGCGTGTAACCAATGAGTGGTCCCCATCGATCCCCCAGCCATTTACGAAGTTGATTATCATTC
Organism: Pinus taeda; assembly: GCA_000404065.3. Classification (NCBI taxonomy): domain Eukaryota; kingdom Viridiplantae; phylum Streptophyta; class Pinopsida; order Pinales; family Pinaceae; genus Pinus; species Pinus taeda. The sequence continues at coordinate 6,756 of APFE030124502.1, forward strand.
ATATGAGGGAAATTCCACTTCCCTATTAAAGCCCACGATTGCAGACTTGCTATTCAGTCCGATAGTTTTCCCCCATCCAAACAAATCATCGAGGGAGAAGGAGTGATTTTCGCAGGCCGATGTTATGCTTGCGGTGGTGACCAAATGGGGAACCCACTAAAAGGTTAGATTCATGAAGGGAAGGACAGAGATGTTCGACCAACCTAGCGCGCTAATCGGGAGCTTTGTGAGCTCCAACATATGTAGTCTCAGCTTCCACCGCAGCTCGGATCAAATCCGATGTGTCGAATTCCACATGAAGGATTTCCATAGTACATACAATTACGCCATCAAGGACAGGGAGAGTCACATCCAGAAGGAAGACAAATAAAAATTCTATCTACAAGAGCTCGCCTCGGGATCTCGAAAATGCTCTGATATTTGGAAACTTCATAAAAAAGATCCAGAAGTACTTAGCAAATCCAAGGGGATCATACTTGAAAGCCAAGAATTCACTCGGTATTAATAGGAAAGAGGCAAAAATCCGATGCAAGGACTAAATAGAGTAAAGAAGAGGTCAAGGGGATCCGATCGAGGCTGTCCTTTACACAGAAAGGTAGGTAGATATAGTAAAGAGGTCATACGAAGAAGAGGAATTTGAAAAAAGTCTGCAAGGAGGTACGACAGAATCTGACGGGGAGTGTTCGGAAAAAGGAAAGTCGGCAATCGAAAAAACTAGCATGAGATCATGCTCGGAGAGAATTACATTCAAGTGGAGGCTTCTGGGTAGACCACACAGCACCAAACGATCCCGAAAACACACCACCAGTGGCCAATCTTCAGATGGACATCAGTGCAGGGTCTAAAAACTATGAAGTGATTTTTGAAATACTCAATAGATGAATGCAGAAGAATTGAGATATCCGACCAGGTCATGATATTCTGGGAGCGAAGAATTTGATAATGCAGAACTTGAAGTTCAAAAGATCACTCTAGAGACAAATATTATAACTTTAAAGCAGCATTAACAAACCAATTCTATTTATTGTTATTCATTCTCAACTGTAATCTCATAATCATCTGAGAGCTAAATGAAGCATTAACACACACACATGATTTTGTATACATTTTTCATAATAATGTAATGCTGTAATCTAAGATTAATTGAAATTTTTAACTTATAACCTTTCTTAATATATTTAATATTTAATATCTAAAAATTGTAAATTATTATTTCTATTGTTGTATTTTTAATTCTTGTAATTTTAAATTTTGTTCTTTTATAATAAACACAAAAATCTAACTTTTATCTTAATTTGACGATATTATAAAAATTATTTATACAAACATATAAATTACCTTTCATATATTTATATCTATAATATGGGTTTTTAATATTATTATGAAACAATATTATATATTTACTTATGAAAATGGCTTTATTTATTCAATTTAAATATATTGAAATTTTCTGTTAATGTAGAACTTCTCTAAATTTGATAGTGTGCGTGTGATGTTTAATTTTAAAATTTGAAAGTTGTACAAAATTTATTTATTATAATTGTAGTTTTTTAATTAAGATTTATATAAATCTATTTAAATAAACTATATATAATAAGACGCAGTTATATTTTATTTATTAGGTTTAAATAACTTGTAATTATGTTAATGAGATAAAGTAAATTAGATGTATAGTAAAATTGATGTAGTACAATGTTTTAAATACATATACTACTCAACATGCCATCGTCGTGCCCCCTAGTACATCATGGCTTTAGAGGGGGCGTTCAACATGGAAACCATAGTTGTGGGTCCCCCATTAACGGGGAGCTACTTTTAGAAGGTTCAATAGGGGAACGAGACAACCATCCATGTTCATGATGACGTCTGAGTGTTGTACTCGGAGTCAAGGAGGGGGGCGAGGTGTGAAATTTAATATTGCCCATGTTTAAATTCACCTCATCTTGGTTGGTGGTAACACCATGGAACATCATCCTTGGAAGTATCCTGTGACCTAGAACAGTTTGTACAGACATCACAAAGCCATTTAAATTACATGTGGATGCTACATGGCATTAAGAAATTGGCCTAATGTCAATTGGCCATAACTTTCAATCCAAGAGTCACATTGACATGGAATTTATATTTCTCTAAAGCCCTTGACAAGCTAGACTAGATCATGGTATCAAATTTTATTTATCCAAACTTTTGAAGAGAAGGATTTTTTTGTGAGGCCATATTCATAACAAACTTTAGAGGTTGGGATAAGTCATAGATAACACCTTCAAGAGCTAGAGATAGTATGATAGGTGAGAGGGAGTGTTATAGTTATGTTTATAAATTTTAATAAATGGTGTGTTATAGTATCAATGGTCATGGAAAAGTACATCCATTCATGTTGAGTTGGATTCTCTAACCAATGTGATCTCGGCCATAGAATAGATGGAGATGTTTATGGCTTCCATGACATTGTATTTATATCCCATAGTAAGTGGTATAGGTTCCACCACATGGTATTTCTCTCCAACCTCGTAACTTATAATAGTGGTATCTATTCTTTGCCGAGTCATTTATTTTTCTTTTTTTTTTCTACTTTTTCCTTTAGAAGCTGAAGATAAAGACAGAAGGAGGATTATCTTCTTCCTCTCTTATTTTCCCTCTTTAGGCATAAGTAATTTCAACTTTTTTCATGACCATTGAGGTCGATCTCTTACCTTAGCCTCTTTAACATATTTTTCAAAGGATTTATTATACCAACATAAATTCTCATTCACTATAATTTTCTTTTTTAGAAAATAAAACAATATTTCATCACATGTCCTTTAATTTTCCTCAACCCAAGAACAAAGAAAAGTAGCATAATAATATTATGTCTGTGAACGCTAGAATCCTTCAATGCTACTTCGTCCCAACTCTACAAAGACGACATTAGTGAGTTACTTAACATTCCGTGGAAGAAGGTAATGGAGTTTTAGTGTTGTTCATGAAGAGATGCCATTCAGGTTGGAACCCTTCTCGATAGGATTCTTGTATATCTCCACAAAGACATTGATGTGAGGCGATGAATGCTCTCGAGGGATATGATTTTTAAGAAAGCTGAACAACCCTTGGACAGAATAGGGAGACCCTAGTTATATCCCATAAAAAAAAAATCATATACCTCGATTTAGAAAACAAAGTGATTTTCCTCCTCTACCATAGTTTATAAATGTTTTCTAGGAGAGGGAGAGAGGCAAGGAATCATCTAGTGTGTATGATTTTTTCTATTTCATCCTGTATCAAAACCCAACAATGAAAAATACAGATTACACATTTTTACAAAACCCTTTGAAAAGACCCATTGAGTCGTGGTGATTGTTAGTGCTAAGATGGTATCTCCACTAAAGATAATTTGTATCAATGATCAAATTCGTATAGTTATGGATGCTAATAGAGCTATCTAAAACAAATATTATTTCCAAAGGAAGAAAAAAATAAATGTTTCACAATAGCTAGCAATGTAGGAAGAACAACTCTTAATTCCACACACTTTCTTTCCAATGTGGTTAGGGAATTCCCTGACCTTGAATCAAACTCTACCATGTTATAATAGATTTCGTAGAAATGCATGTCGAAACATAGACACAAATATTGTAGCATGATTGATTGATGATGGGAGGAAAGAGAAAGGCATTTATCTCTAGAAAGAGTTTTAGTTATTGGATGTCTACCTTTTTTATTATTTTGTCTTGTAAGTTTGTACAAAAGAAATCCAAATGTTGTAGATGTGGAGAGATTTCTATAGGTGCTATTACACTTCCATATGAAATAAACGACTTCTTGTTGGCAATAAATGCACAACATTATATATGGAGTTCCCTTTGAAAACATTGTTAGATTGTTGGATCAAATGAAACTTCTTAGGATTTTCAATGATATTGTTAGTGAACATGTTGTTTGCCCTTTGAATTCTCTTTTGGCATTTGTAAAGGAAACACTTTGAGATTAGTCAACGAATGTGTAACCGAAATTTTGTTGTAATTCACTACTATAAATGTTATCTAGCTAAGTATAGATGCTTCAAGAAGAATATGGAAGAAGACGTTGAAAATTGAACCAAGGTGTTGGAGATCCAAACATATTTTCCCATTGTATGCATGCTTTTAGAAAAACATGAAGTGCAACAACAACTTGCATGCAAAAAGAATGGTTGGTCAAAATTTTATAAATGCGGGTTGGGTCCAAAGATGAAGACTTAACTGAAGAGTTGGAACACATGGGAAGTAAGTCAGAGAGACAGAGAGTCTTGGTCCAAGCTCTATAAATCACCAAAGATTGAGGAAAGAGGCACTAACATATAAAAGTAACTAGGGACATCCTTAGAGAGGATGATGCTTACCTCTCAATGTGGTCTGGTCATTTTGTGTAGTGATTATGTTCAATAGAGTATCGTGGAGGTCTTTGCAAGGCTTATAGTTTATCTTTGTTGTGTTTATTTTGTTTATTAGTTTGAACACGCATTGAATTTTTGAACTTTATTATAACAAAAAAAATATTTTGTGAATTTCAATTTCAGCCTCAACGGCCGCATTTCAAATTTCAAATTTTATGAGTGATGAACCGCCTCACCTCGTGCCAGCATGTCAAATTCCAAAATCTTTTATCATCCCAAATGAAATACCTAAAACATAAATATCCCATCCCATCTCGATATAATTAGTATAAGCGGGCCGCATTTGGGAGGTTGTACAAGTGAAGCGAGGCGAGGCTGGGCATCATGTCCTTTTGACAGGAAATGCATAAGGAAATAAATGCGTAGAGGAGCGCGGGATTTGAGAGGAGCTACGCATTTGAGAGTGGGTGTACCTTCGATTCCCTAATTATGCCTTTACATTTGGTACTGTTCCATCTAGGAGCTTCACAAACTCTCGACCCATGACACTACCTCGAATTTAATTTGTGAGTTGGCAGGAGATTGCACATGGTTGGGTTTTTTTAGGTTGGCAGAAGAAATCAAAGCAGGATTTGTCAAATGTTTTCACCAGTTTTCTGGTTTTTTTGTTTTTGTTTTTAAGCATGGCCATACTTAATTGGATAATTGTTTATGTGTCTGTCTTTGTCTTTTTCTGGGTTTGTGGTTTTTATTTTATTTTTCCATTTTGTTTTGGCTTGGTTCTGGTTTTCATTTTTTGGGTGTTTGTGGAGAGGGACATGAGATTGGCTCTAGTTGGTTGTGTTTAGGAGGGGGAGGAGTTTGGATCTAGTTGGTGGGTGTAACGACCTACATTCTCTGGCATGAAGTGTGATGAGAAAAGTGTGAGCTGCTCCAACTTATGCGATGACTTGTGCGCATTAGTGAGGGAGAGTTCCCTTCTTTATATGGCGTGGAGGTGTATGGAGGCCGAGTGGCATGTGTAGGGGCTTTTGCGATGGTGCAGGAGCTTGGGTGAGGTTGGCTGGGCAAGCCATGACCTCCCCTCCCATGCATATAAGTATGGCTATGCGTTGGTTCATTTGAAGATAAGAAACTCACTCATCTTCATTCGCTCTACAAAGGAAGTGCGCAGATTGATGCGTAGGTCAAAGGAAGGCACGGTTGTGACATGCGCCCATTCTTGAGCTGGTTTGCACGATGAGGCACGTTTGTGGGTGAAGGTGCGGGCAGGAGCGCTCGAAGGTTGAGTTGAGGTGTGCATGGTGGTATGGCACCCGACGGACGGTTGTCACGTGCACGGGTGTGGCGGCCGATTTGTGCGAAGGTTTGTGCGATGACTTGGCATGGGTGTCTTGGCAACTCGGGAGGTCGCCCGCCCATTGTGCAAGTGTGCATGGTGACTTGGTGAAGTGTTGGGTTGTGGACGAAGGTGTGTCTCGGTTAGAGGCGCCCGTGTGTGGCAACTTGGAGGTGCGCCTGAGTTGGGCAAACAACACGATTGTGCGACAAGGTGAACGAAGCATTGGTGAGTCGTGTGGTGACAATACGGAGGTGCCGACGTGTTAGGCAACTGAGTTTTGCCTTGGATTGTAAAATTGACTAAGTACGAAACTTGGGCTTTACAAGTATACTTACACATTGTAAACTATTGTATAATATATTGTTGGGTAGACTCATTGTTCAGGGAGTTGCCCCTCCCTTTATACTGTACAATTATGTTCATCGTTTATAATTGTTGTTGATAATGAATTTGTATGGGTGTTCATTGGTATAAAGGATAAAGAATAATACTTGGTTGAGAATCATAAGCTAAGTAGGAATAAGTGGTTAGGCGTAGTCCATGAGCACAAGTATTGGTGAAAAGAAAGTGTTCGGTGGTGCCACACCTCGCCAAGAGCAGTTGGAAGACTACCGTTGGCCTAGGGGCGTGAGAGTTGGTATCAGAGCTCAGTTGAAGCTGATATCCGGGTTGATGAAGAAGTGACTATGGTGAGAGGGACTTGCAGGGGAAAGAGGTTGGTGAACACTTCCTGATAAGTGTTGCAACAAGGACTTGGGTTGTAGGTGAAGCTGTTGTATGGTCGAGACTAGATTGCAAAGAAGGAAGAGGGTATTAGCAATGGTCGAATCACATATTGGGTCTACTTATGGTGTGAAGGACACTACTCTTGGGTTTATTGAGAAAGTGTTGGAGAAAGTGGAGGAATTAGAGGCTTACTGGAATAAGAAGATTGACTTGGTCATGAAAGAGCAAGAGGCAACTTTGAAGATGAAGGAAGAGCTTGATGAACTCCGAACTCAACACGAGTACACTGATATTATGTGTACACAACTTGAAGTAAGGGTCAAGGAGGTTGAAGAATCAAGGGACCAAGGTCTTGCAGAGATCGTTGACTTGAAGAAATCTATTGATGAAGCCAGAGATGAGATCGCGGTGTTGAAGAAGGTCGTGAGGCATAACTCAGATGGAGGAATGCCTCATGTGAAAGTCAAGGAACCAAAATCTTTCAATGGTACAAGGAGTGCAAAGACTCTTGGAAACTTTCTATGGGACATGGAGCAATACTTGGAATGATTGGGTCTAACTGATGATGAGACGAAGGTCAAGGTAGCTGCTCAATTCTTGACAAAGGATTGCTAGTGGCAGTGCTAGTGACATCACTTCATGGGATGAGATGAAAGGAGCTTTGCAGGCCCATTTCAGTCCTCAAGATGAAATGTGGGAAGAAAGGATGAAGATAAACTTCATAAAGCAGACAGGGAACCTTCAAACATATCAGCGAGAGTTTGCAAGTGCGGTCCTAGAACTTCCTGACATGGCGGAGAGGGACAAGGTGTTCAATTTCATTATTGGGTTGAAGCCTTGGGCACGCAATGAAGTGAAGAGACAGAGGATTAGAACACTTAAAGAAGCTTTTGCTACTGTGGACAGGTTGGTGGAGCATTATGATGAGACTTCTGATGATAGGAAGAAGAAGTCCGACAAGCCAAAAGATAAGAAGAAAGAAGATGCTTCGAAATTGGATGACAGTTCGAAGACGAAGAAAGTCTTGAAGTGTTGGATATGTGCAAGACCACATACGGTGAAGAATTGTCCTTCTAAACCAAAAGTGGTTGCAATTGCACAATCTAATGTGAAGAGTGAAGAAGCTTTTGTGGGGATGATGCAAATACTTGGTGCTGCTGCTGCTACAGAGGTGATGTCTCGGAAGGATCCTGAGAGGAATAAGTTGGTGTATGTTCGGATGAAAGTTGGAGATGCTGATATACTCACTATGGTGGATAGTGGGGCTTCTCACAACATCATGGGAGAAGATACTGCGAGAAGGATTGGGCTGAAATCTGTATCGATCAAGGCACAAATGAAGACAGTGAATTCTCCTCCGGATGAAGTTCTTGGTGTAGCTGAAAAGGTGGACACAACACTTGGTGAATGGACAGGGAAGGTTGACCTCACTATAGTGCAGATAGATGACTATGAGGTTGTGCTGGGAATGGAATTCATGAAACAGTTTGATGCTATGATTGTTCCACATTTGAAGAGGCTATACATTTGCGATGGAAGGGAAGATGTACCCATTGGTGTGCCTACCATTGGAGTAACAAGGCCTGATTGTAAGCTGGCAATGATGAAAATGGAGGACGAGAAGCAGATGGATGACATGAGTAAGCGGTTGTCCATGGTTGAGACAAAGCTTACCGAGAAGTCATTAGTCATTAGGACTCTTTCAAATAGTATCTTGGATTCGTCAAGAAGGCTAGAAGTCATCGAGGATGATGATGATGACGATGAGGCATATGTGAGGCCGAATGTCCGAGAGGACGATCGGGTCACTTATCTACAGAGGATGGAGATTGAGAATCCTGACAGATGGATTGAGATGATTAGTGAGGGTGAGCCTTCAAGCTCTACTGCCTCCACATCTTCTTATATGGACAAGAAGATGGGGCTCATTGTTAGCTGCTCATGGCAATGAGTCCTTTAAAACAGGTTGAGCAAGTATGACAGATGGTGTAGGGATGGCTTGGCATCAAGCATCATGACATGTTGTAGATGGGATGGAGTTTCCATGGACCTGATCATGGTGGTGAGATTCTTGGTGAGTCTGGGATGATGCAGAATCCGAGAAAGACTGGTGAAGGCATAAGGAGGAACATTCTTATGATTTCAGCGTGACAGTTGGACTGATCACCCGACTAGTTCAAATCATGAGGGCTAGTAGTGTACTAGAGAGATGTTGGCATCAGGCAGATGAGGAGGACAGTTCACGGGATGAGGACGACACATGGTGGAGATGGTAGTTCTACATATGTTGCAGGGATGTTTTCAGTATGTGGAGGACTTGACATCATGGACCGAGGATGAGACAGGCATTGGTTTTGATCTTGGTGGATGACTACCAGGATGGTATGTTGTCGAGGACGACAACGACTTCAGGTGGAGGTGGATGTAACAACCTGAATTCTCCGGCATGAAGTGCGATGAGAAAAGTGCGAGCTTCTCCAACTTATGTGATGACTTGTGTGCGTTAGTGAGGGAGAGTTCCCTTGTTTATATGGTGTGGAGGTGTATGGAGGCCGACTGGCATGTGTAGGGGCTTTTGCGATGGTACAGGGGCTTGGGTGAGGTCAGCTGGGCAAGCCATGACCTCCCCTCCCACGCATATAAGTATGGCTATGCGTTGGTTCATTTGAAGACAAGAAACTTGCTCATCTTCATTCGCTCTACAAAGGAAGTGCGCAGAATGGTGTGTAGGTCAAAGGAAGGCGCAGTTGTGACATGCGCCCATTCTTGGGCTGGTTTGCACGGTGAGGCACGTTTGTGGGTGAAGGTGCGGGTAAGAGCGCCCGGAGGTTGAGTTGAGGTGTGCACAGGGGTGTGGCGCCCGACGGACGGTTGTGGCGTGCACGGGTGTGGCCCCCGGTTTGTGCAAAGGTTTGTGTGACGACTTGGCACGGGTGTCTTGGCAACTCGCGTGAGCGCCCGCCCGTCGTGCAAGTGTGCACGGTGACTTGGTGAAGTGTTGGGTTGTGGACGAAGGTGTGTCTCAGTTGGAGGCGCCCATGTGTGGCGAATTGGAGGTGCGCCCGAGTTTGGCAAACGACACGATCGTGCGACAAGGTGAACGAAGGGTTGGTGAGTCATGCGGCGACCGTGCGGAGGTGCCGATGAGTTAAGCAACTAAGTTTTGCCTTGGATTGTAAAATTGACTAAATATGAAACGTGGGCTTTCCAAGTATACTTATACATTGCAAACTGTTCTATAATATATTGTTGGGCAGACTCATTGTTCAGGGAGGTTCCCCTCCCTTTATACTGTGCAATTGTGTTCATCGTTTATAATTGTTGTTGATAATGAATGTGTATGGGTGTTCATTGGTATAAAGGACAAAGAATAATACTTGGTTGAGAATCACAAGCTAAGTAGGAATAAGTGGTTAGGCGTAGTCCATGAGCACAAGTATTGGTGAAAAGAAAGTGTTCAGTGGTGCCGCACCTCGCCAAGAGCGGTTGGAAGACTACCGCTGGGCTAGGGGCGTGACAGTGGGGGTTAGGAGGGAGTATGATGTGAAAGAGAAGAGAAGAAAACATGACATCCTGTTGGGATAAGGTATGTACCTTTTTATTGTTTATTTGTATTTTAGAATGGTTTTGTAATGGACAGCCTGAATTAATTGTGTGCGTGCTTGGAACATTATATTATGCACATTTTTTTTTCTAATACTCCTTGCCTTTGGCTTTGTGTTTGGAGTACAGAGACAGAAACACTGATTCAATGGATAATTGTAAAATGCATGCAATGGGTTTTTTCTATCGCTGGTGAGAATCTAAATTATGGCTTCTCTAATTAATAATTTAGGATTCAAATACATTATAGTGTTCCCTTTTATTTAAACTCCATGTAAAGATAGACCCCATTTAAAAATTCTTGATCTCTCATGCCTTGGATTTCTGAGACTATATTTAAGAGCTGGGGATAATCTTCAAAGCTTCTTTTGATTCAATGTTCTTGGATAGGATTTCTAAGACTATATTTAAGATGTGGGGATAATCTTCAAATCTTCTTTTGATTCAATGTTCTTGGACAGTTACAGGCATATTGTCTTTTATAATGTTTGTTTTTAATAGCGCAGAGTTATAATTTAGATTATTCGTTGTTTTCTTTTAGCTTTTAAAGAAACCCGTTAAAATTTAAATCTAAAAAAATTGAGGTTTATACGGATACATTCGTTCTCCCACACTGTTAGGCTTCTATTTCAAAGATATGGTCTCACACAACCCGAGTTGGCATAGCTATGGAAACAAATACTTGTGTGAGGGTCATCGCCCTTGCTTACTACAAGGAAATGCGCCCAGCAAAGGTACGTAAGTATAGAAGCCTACGGCAGGGAATGCGACTGCGAACTAGTATTCAGTGATTTTTGCTATAATAGCTGCTGGTAAAAAGGGCCATTGGTTTATTATTTATTAAATGCCTAATTAGACTTACCTGGTCACAGCCATAATGGTTGTGGTTTTCGAAACTCATTCCTGATGGGGCCCTAAAAAAATGCAGCTGGTGTGGGTAGTAAAAGTTACAGGGTATTCACCTAAAAGGGTCGTTACTTAATTTGGCCTGGCATCTTAGTGTTGAACGGCGGCCCTGTTCCAGTTTTTGCTTCGTTCTTGCCTCTACCCAGTGCTGCGATAGGTCTAGGTCTAGGTCTTGTGATTTGTGCTAACGAGTAGTTTAGGAGAGGCACTTTAGGTCTAGATCTAGGTCTCGTGATTTGTGCTAACGAGTAGTTTAGGAGAGGCAACTTTATTTTGTCAACGGTGAAGCAAATTACTACCTCCTTGCGTGAAATCAATCCCTTAGAAATTGTGTCACGCAGGTTTCTCATTCTTTATTCTCCCTTGAAATCAATCCCTTAGAAATGGTGTCACCCAGGTTTCTTGTTCTTTGTTCTCCCTTGATAAGTCTACTATGAACATTTTTGTGGGAATACCCTATATAAGTGTGTTTTCTATTACATTTTTGTGGGGATAGCCTATATAAGTGTGTCTTCTATTACATTTTTGTGGGGATAGCCTATATAAGTGGGTTTTCTATTTCAAGCTTCTATATCAGCTTGAAAGATTACATTCCAACCATTCTAATTGAAATAGCAGAGACTTCTAAGGATGTCCATGTCAACTAAATTACATTGAAATCATAACAACATTGACAACATTCTCTAAATTGAAACCATAACAACATTATTCTCTAACAAGCAGTAGATCAAAATGCTTTAGATAGGGAATAGAGCAGATGCCAATTACAAAACATAGGCCAACAAATATTTTTGCTCTATTGCGAACTTTTTTGAAGAATGAGGTGTAGATGTGGACCAGAAAAGAGGCATCCTATTATTAGGGGGCTTGCCTTAGGTTGCTGATATGGTGTGAGAAAAAAGAGGATATTTAGTTGTTTAAGACATTCAATTAGCTTGATTTTACTTTTACTGATGTGGATAATCTCATGTATACCTATATATATTACAATGTATTATTTTTTATTTCATGTGAAATGTCTCGGGAAATTTATAAAGGGCAAGTTTCTATTGTGTATCACATTTATTTATTTTGAATTGAATTTCAAAGAATATTTAATTAATTGTACTTTGGGTTTATTGTATAAAGATAAAATTTATATTAAGCATTTAACCTTCTTATGATATGAAACAGGGAGAGATGAAATATGGTTTAACAAAAGAGTAACATCTTTTTGGGTAGTTGGAAGGTAATAAGGAAGTTATGCACACGGTTGTAGTTCAATTCATGATATAGATCAATAGAATAAGAGTTAGATTTGAAAGAATGTTTAAGAAATTATTATTATTATTATTATTAATGGACAATAAAATTGCTACTAAATATTTAATTCTTTTTTGATATGTAACAGATATATGGAAAATGTTCTTTACAAGAGTAAGATATTGTGCCAGACAAGACAAGGTGCATGCAGAACCTAGGTTGATGGAAGGTCCAAATCATATAGGAGTACCAAGTAGATGATGTGTAATTTGTTAAGACAATTATATTATTGTTGATGTAAAGAGCTAATAGTAAAGCATTTTCTTTTTGAGAGGGCCTTGCCCCTTCTCCCAACCTTCATGGATAGCCATGGCCAAAGCTATCATGCACAGGTGTCTATTTTTATTGGTTTGTGGTTTAGTTTTTAATTTTTTTCTATTATATTTTTTTGCCTTCATTTTTTAATATTCTAATTTTAAATTTATTTCTACCATCATTTTATGATAACAATTTTTGAAATTATTTATTTTGAACTTGAAAGATTAATAATAACAATTTTTAAAATTATTTATCAACTTGAAAGATTCAAATAATTATTATTTTTTGAATGAAGTGCACTCTTATATTAGTTTTTTTTCCATAATAATTTTATAATAAAATTGTTAACAAAATATTACCTTGAAATTTTCACTGGAATCTTTATGTAAAAAATTCTATATATTTAATTTTTAACCTCAAATTTCAAACTTTAATTTTTGCATTTTAAACTTGGATGTGTAGAGCCTCTCTTTATTTTAAATTTCCCATCTCAAAATTGAAATCTTAGCACACTAATAACAATTGTAAAATTACATTTGAAAATTACAATGTTTGATAAATCTACAATTGCATTTTTAATCTACATTTATGAAAATCACTTCTAAAAATTTCAATGTTTGATGTCTTGGACACTTACATTCTATTTCATTTTCAATTCCACTACTTAAAATTTGATGCTTATACACACATTTACATACTCCAATGACATTCATAAAATTAAATTTGTGAACTTTCTACAACCTCGTGTTAAAATCTGATATATTTAATAAAGAAGAACATTATAAACATAAACTTAAATCTATTTGTGTGTGTTGTGATGTGTTGTGTTATGTTGTGTTGTAGTGTTTTGTGTTGCATACTGTTAATCTCAACCTCTAATGTTTATGTTGTTGTTGTTGTGTTTGTGTGTATAAGGTGATACACATAACACTCTATTTAAGTTGATTTAACTATTCAAAAATTGTTGTTTGATCATTTCTAAATTTATTTTGTACTTGATGACATATTATTTTATAAATTTTTGGGTTTTCCATCAAGAATTTAAATCTCAAATTTTCAATTTTTAACTAAACTAATTTAAAACTATAATATAATTTATTTTAAATTAATTTGAGAGCTTGCACTTTAAAATCTACTCTCATATTTTAAAACTTAATATTGCATTTCATATTTCATATAATAAACTTTCAAGTTTGGATATATGTTAATGACTGGGAAAATGGAATTTAAATTTTTTATTTTTTTTGGACTAGCCTCTACAACTTCACATTAAAGTTATATATAGCTAATAATAATGAACTTTCAAATTTGAACATTTATACAGACACTATTTACATTTTCATAACTTTTTTCAAAAGTTTTGGCCCTTTGCTTGTTATTTAATTTGCACCATCACATTTTACAATTTGATGCTTGTAGACACATATTTATATAGACCAAATTAAAATTTGATGCTTGTAGACACATGTTTATATAGACCAATAGCATTTAAAATTCTCTTTAATAATTGAGATGTACATTTAAATTTACAGAACTCTTAAAAATTAAATATAGTTAAGAAACTAAGAAAACAAAATGTTAATGTGAACTCCTAAAATTTATATGAAACAAAATTTGTGTACTTTAAAATAATTTGAATACATTGAAATTTGATGTTTTGGGGGAGTGACTTGTAAAAATAAAAAATAAAAAATAAAAATTGTATTTTATTGTATGACATTTAATTTTATAATTTTAAATTGCATGTTCAGCTACCCTTTCCTCTTTTTCCAATAATTTCACATTTTTTCATGAAATCTTTAGATATAATAAATTACCACTGTGTGTTTTACAATAGTTTAAAATAATGTAAGTAGTCTTAAATTTGATATTTTAGAGACATAACATTTAAAAAATGTGTATTGTGTTGTATGATATTATAGTTCTATATTGTATATTAAACTATATATTTTATAAAAAAAAAAAATGTTTTGATTTTTTGTTCAAATGTTTAATTTTTTAAATTAATTCTCTCCAATTTTGTTATGCCATCTTATACTTATTTTGAATTAAATTTCAATTTAAATTTGTATATTTTAAATAATTTAAATACATTGAAATTTGATGTTTTGGGGGAGTGACATGTAAAGAAAAAGTTTAGATATAATAAATTAGCACTATGTGTTTTACAATATTTTAAAATAATCCAAGTACTTGGAAATTTGATGTTTGAGTGCATAGCTTCCTGAGTTATGGCTACAACTTCAAGGATGTTCCCTCCACACAGGAATCCATGTTGTTCCTTTGAAATATGTTCTGATAATTTTCCTGAGATTCTCTCTACAATAATATTAGAAGTGATTTTATAAATTACATTACACAATGAAATCGGTCTATAATCTACAAAGGTGGAGGAGTCCTTTCATTTTGGGATGAGCTCAATATAGGTGGAAGGAATATTTGGATGAATTCTCCCTTGAGTTCTGATCTCTTCAACCATACCCAGTATATCATTCTTCATTACGTCAAAGAAGTGGATGAAAATGTCAATGGACCAGCCATCTCGTTCGGGGCATTTATCCAGTTTTTGAAATCTTTCATGACAGTGAGAATTTCCTCCTCCGTAATCTCAGCAAAGAGCCTTTCATTATCTTCATCATTGAACATATTTGAAAAAGGATCAATACCCCATAGAATGTCATTAAACTCCCTGTTTTCCTCTCTTTTCTATGCCTTTTTGAAATAGTTGACAGCTTCGTTTGCTATGTCTTCTTGAAAGTACAGGAAACTGTCGGCATCATTTTTGATTTGCCATATGGAATTGAAAGCTCTTCTTTTACAAGAAAATCAATGAAAGAACTTGGTGTTCTTGTCGCCCTCTTTCATCTAAGTGATTCGGCTTTTGAGCTTCCAAGAGATTGCTTCAATATTTAATAGATTTTGTTTCTTCTTTTCAAGTTCCCATATTCGGGCCTGAGTATTCCATGGCATGGATTGAGTCTTCATGCTCTCAGCTAATACAACAAGTTCATTTTCAATATGTTTCAGCTCATAACAGTTTTCATATTTTTTTTGGATTTTCCACTCTTTAACCTTGGATTTAAGATTGGTCAGTTTGTAAATAAAGAGTTGTGATGGAGAGGCTTGCACAGGAATATCATTAGTCGTCCAGCACTCCCAAACCATGTTGAAGAAATCTTCCTCTTCAAGCCAATAACGATTAATTTTGAACAAATAACCTTTGCGAGCATTAGAGGACAACCATTGAAGAGAGACCGGCCTATGGTCGGAAATAAAAATTGGGAGAATGTGAAAGGTCGGGATACCATGCTTTTCAATCAACTGTTCGTGCATAATAAATCTGTCCAATCTTTTTGCAATATAGGCCTCGCCCAAGCGACCATTATCCCATGTGGGAGATAATGAATCCGGAGATATGTCAACAAAATTGAAAAGCATCAAAGCTTCCTTGATTTTCTCCCAAATAGAATCGACTTTCTTCCCCCTTCCCCACACTTCATCTAGTCCCATCGTGTAGTTTAGATCTCCCTTTATGAGGAGCGCTTGATTCTCCAAGATTTAAGAAGCAATGAAAGGGCCCCAAAAGGTTTCTCTGTCCTTATAAGGAGCATAAACATTCATAATACGAATTTTGTTAGGACATCCTCTAAAATTTGCAGAAACTAGAATTCCTTCAAGGCATCTGAATGTTTTTGCAGAGACCCATCTCGGATCCCAAATCACAGCAAGACCTCCTGAAAGACCCGATGCTTCTCTTGCCGCAATATACCACGAAGGGAACATTTGCGTGAAGTAAGATATGGTATGCTGACAATTATGCATAGTTTCCTGTATTAAGATAAACCTGTATGAAGACGAGAAGAATAAACATTTTAAAGCATTGTATTTGGGACTTGCCCCAAGTGCCCTAATGTTGATGGAAAGTATATTCATCATTTGATACTATTATCGAGAAAATATGCTCTAAGAGGCCGAGTACCAGAGGAATGATAGATGGGAATATCAATAAGGGACGAGTCTTGGAAATCCAAGTGCCGTGATCCCTTACAACCTCTAAAGTGTCGATTGCCCCTATTTGGTTTCCGGCGAACAGTGATGTTGATAGTAGAATTTGGACTAATATATGGCGAAGAAGATTTCCAAGGTTTGTGGATGGTCACGGGGAGAAGGTGAAGAGAATTTTTTTGCAGCAGCATGTCCAAATCGCTTCCGATGGAATTGGAGGAGTGTGGTAGTGGAGAGAGAGGGGGAGAAATGTATTTCATGGGAGCTTTCCCTTTCGAGGCCGAGCGAAATTGTGAGGAGCAAATGGATGGAGACCGTATAGGAATGGTGGGGGATTGGTCTGCTCTGATAGGCGAAGGGGAAGAGGAAAGGATAATGTGGGAGTTTACTACCTTTTGGGCAAGGAAATCCATTCTATCCCTAGAGGGAGGGGGAGCAATCGGGAAATCAAGGGAAGGTATAGGAGGGGGAGACAGATGAGAGAAAACATGATCACATACAGCATGCAGATATCCCTCAGAATTTGATCTCCTAATCAGAGTGTAAGAGGATTTGAGGATCTGGGGTGAGAGGGAGGAACGTTGATTCTGTCCCCCTATCATATTTAAAGAGGATTGGCATATGTGATATCGGGGAAGAGGGAGAATCTCTTTTGGGGGATAAACTTCATTGAAGAAGCGGCTATCTTTGAAATCAACAACGGGAGACCCAGCAGAGTCGTTTGTAATGTTTTTAACTTTGTGGATCTTCTTCCATACCATACCATGATTTTTCCACAGACAATTCTCCTTTCAATGACCTGTTTTATGACAGAGATCACACCTAAAAGGCATGCCCTAGTAGTCCAGTCTTTGTGAGGCTCATAAATTGCCCCAGATGAGATCAATGTGATCCGGAAAACCGCCTCAGTAATCCTTTTCGATCAACAGCCAAGCAACCCTTTTGTCCTTTGCTCCAAGGCAACTAGGATCAACATAGACGAATCTTCTCATAGCATTGCCAATGGAGGAGAGAGTCTCCTTTGTCCACAATTCAATAGGAAATGCTGGAAGTTTAACCCAAATGAAATAGTTTTGTAGGTTGTTGCGGAGAGGGTCAAAACCTATATACCACCTATGAAGAGCCAAATAGCTTCGCCCATGGACACAAGGCAGTTTCCAAATGATGTAGAGATCTTTCACTTTCAAAAAGTGGAAGCTATACCACTCGCACATCAAGCAGACTATGATGGGCGTGTAACCAATGAGTGGTCCCCATTGATCCCCCAGCCATTTACGAAGTTGATTATCATTCATATCAGGGAAATTCTACTTCCATGTTAAAGCCCGCGATTGCAGACTTGCTATTCGGTCCGATAACTTTCCCCCATCCAAACAAATCGCCGAGGGAGAAGGAATGATTTTCACAGGCCGATGTTTATGCTTGCGGCGGGGAGAAGATGGGGAACCCACGAAAAGGTCTGATTCATGAAGGGAAGGACAGAGATGTTACGCCAACCTAGCGCGCCAATCGGGAGCTTTGTCAGCTCTAACATATGTAGTCTCAGCTTCCACCACGGCTCCGATCAAATCCAACGTGTCGGATTCTACATGAAGGATTTCCATAGTACATACAATTATGCATCAAGGAAAATGATAGTCATGTCCAGAAGAAAGACAGATAAAAATCCTATCTACAATAGCCCGCCTCGGGATCTCGAAAATGCTACGATATTTGGAAACTTCATAACAAAGATCAAGAAGTACTTAGAAAATCCAAGGGGATTGTACTTGAAAGCCAAGGATTTTCCCAGTATTAATAGGAAAGAGGAAAAAATCTGATGCAAGGACTAAATAGAGTAAAGAAGAGGTCAAGGGGATCCGATCGAGGTTGTCCTTTACATAGAAAGGTAGGTAGATATAGTAAAGAGGTCATACGGAGAAGAGGAATTTGAAAAAAGTCTGAAAGGAGGTACGACAGAATCCGACGGGGAGTGATCAGAAAAAGGAAAGCCAACAATCGAAAAAACAAGCACGAGATCATGCTCGGAGAGAATTACATTCAAGTGGAGGCTTCCGGGGAAACGACACAACAGCAAACGATCCCGAAAACACACCACCAGTGGCCAATCTTCAGCGGACATCAGTGCAGGGTCTAAAAACTATGAAGTGGTTTTTGAAATACTCAATAGATGACTGCACAAGAATTGAGATATTCGACCAGGTCATGATATTCTCGGAGCGGAGACTTTGATAATGCAGAACTTGAAGTTCAAAAGATCACTCCAGAGACACATATTATAACTTTAAAGCAGCATTAACAGACCAATTCTATTTATTGTTATTCATTCTCAATTGTAATCTCATAATCATCCGAGAGCTAAATGAAGCATTAACACGCACACATGATTTTGTATACATTTTTCGTAATAACGTAATGCTGTAATCTAAGATTAATTGAAATTTTTAACTTGTAACCTTTCGTAACATATTCAAATATAATATCTATAAAATTGTAAATTTTCTTTTATTTGTTGTATTTTTAAAATTCATTGTAATTTAAAACTTTTAGTTTTTATAATAAACACAAAATTCTAAATTTTATCTTAATTTGATCGATATTATAAAAATATATTATACACAACAATATAATATTACCTTTCATATATATTATAATCATATAATATATTATAATATTAATTTATGCAAAAATATTATAATATTACTTTATGCAAAAATGGCTTTATTTAATTCAATTTAAATATATTGAAATTTGATGTTTAATGGATATGAACTTCTCTAAATTTATAGTGGAGTGTGTGATGTTTAATTTTAAAATTTGAAGTTGTACAATAAAATATAATTTTATTATAATTTGTAGTTTTTTAATTAAAGATTTATATAAATTTATTTAAAATAAACTATATATAATAAGACGTAGTTATATTTTATTTATTATGTTTAAATGACTTGTAATTATGTTAATGAGATA
This sequence comes from Pinus taeda, assembly GCA_000404065.3. Classification (NCBI taxonomy): domain Eukaryota; kingdom Viridiplantae; phylum Streptophyta; class Pinopsida; order Pinales; family Pinaceae; genus Pinus; species Pinus taeda. Next base: position 26,219 of record APFE030124502.1, read on the forward strand.
AAGTAAATTAGATGTATAGTAAAATTGATGTAGTACAATGTTTTAAATACATATACTACTCAAGAGGCCACTGTCATCGTGGTGCCCCCTAGTACACCATGGCTTTAGAGGGGGCGTTCAACATGGAAACCCTAGTTGTGGGTCCCTCATTTAACGGGGAGCTACTTTTAGAAGGTTCAATAGGGGCACGAGGCAACCATCCATGTTCATGATGACGTCCGAGTGGTGTACTGAGAGTTAAGGAGGGGGGCGAGGTGTGAAATTGAATATTCCCCATGTTTAAATTCACCTCGTCTTGGTTGGTGGTAACACCATGGAACATCATCCTTGGCAGTATCGTGTGACCCAGAAGAGTTTGTGCAGACATCACAAAGCCATTTAAATTACATGTGGATGGTACATGGCATTAAGAAATTGGCCTAACTTCAATTGGCCATAACTTTCAATCCAAGAGTCACATTGACATGGAATTTATATTTCTCTAAAGCCCTCGACAAGCTAGACTAGATCATGGTATCAAATTTTATTTCTGCAAACTTTGGAAGAGAAGGATTTTTTGTGAAGCCGTATTCATAACAAACTTCAGAGGTTGGGATAAGTCATAGATAACACCTTCAAGAGCTCGAGATAGTATGATGGGTGAGAGGGAGTGTTATAGTTATGTTTATAAATTTTAATAAATGGTGTGTTATAGTATCAATGGTCATGGAAAAGCACATCAATTCATGTTGAGTTAGATTCTCTAACCAATGTGATCTCGGCCATAGAATAGATGGAGATGTTTATGGCTTCCATGAAACTGTATTTATATCCCATAGTAAGTGGTATAGGTTCCACCACACGATATTTCTCTCCAATCTCATAACTTATAATAGCGGTATCTATTCTTTGTCGAGTCATTTTGTTTTTGGCTTTTTCCTTTAGAAGCTAAAGATAAAGACATAAGGAGGATTGTCTTCTTCCTCTCTTATTTTCCCTCTCATTTTCCCTCTTTAGCATAAGTAATTTCAACTTTTTTCATGACCGTTGAGGTCGATCTCTCATATTAGCCGCTTTAACATATTTTTCAAAAGATTTATTATACCAACATAAATTCTCATTCACTATAATTTTCTTTTTTAGAAAATAAAACAATATTTCATCAAATGTCCTTTAATTTTCCTCAACCCAAGAACAAAGAAAAGTAGAATAATAATATTAAGTGTGTGAAAGCTGGAATCCTTCAATGCTACTTCGTCCCAACTCTACAAAGACGACATTAGTGAGTTAGTTAACATTCCGTGGAAGAAGTTAATGGAGTTTTAGTGTTGTTCACAAAGCGATGCCATTCAGGTTGGAACCCTTCTCGATAGGATTCTTGTGTAGCTCCACAAAGACATTGATGTGAGGCGATGAATGCTCTCGAGGGATATGATTTTAAGAAAGCCGAACAACCCTTAGACAGAATAGGGAGACCCTAGTTATATCCCATAAAAAAAATCATATACCTCGATTTAGAAAACAACGTGATTTGCCTCCTCTACCATAGTTTATAAATGTTTTCTAGGAGAGGGAGAGAGGCAAGGAATCATCTAGTGTGTATAACTTTTTCTATTTCATCCGGTATCAAAACCCAATAATGAAAAATACAGATTACACATTTGTACAAAACCCTTTGAAAAGACCCATTGTATGGTGGGGATTGTTAGTGCTAAGATGGTATCTCCACTAAATATAATTTGTATCAATGATAAAATTCGTATAGTTATGGATGCTAATAGAGCTATCTAAAACAAATATTATTTCCAAAGGAAGAAAAAAAAAATGTTTCATAATAGCTAGCAATGTAGGAATAACAACTCTTAATTCCACACACTTTCTTTCCAATGTGGTTAGGGAATTCCGTGACCTTTAATCAAACTCTACCATGTTATAATAGATTCTGTAGAAACGCATGTTGAAGCATAGACACAAATATTGTAGCATGATTGATTGATGATGGGAGGAAAGAGAAAGGCATTTATCTCTAGAAAGAGTTTTAGTTATTGGATGTCTAACTTTTTTATTATTTTGTCTTGTAAGTTTGTACAAAAGAAATCCAAATGTTGTAGATGTGGAGAGATTTCTATAAGTGCTATTACACTTCCATATGAAATAAACTACTTCTTGTTGACAATAAATGCACAACATTATATATGGAGTTCCCTTTGAAAACATTGTTAGATTGCTGGATCAAATGAAACTTCTTAGGATTTTCAATGATATTGTTAGTGAACATGTTGTTTGCCTTTGAATTCTTTTTGGCATTTGTAAAGGAAACACTTTGAGATTAGTCAACGAATGTGTAAGCCGAAATTTTGTTGTAATTCACTACTCTAATTGTTATCTAGAGAAGTATAGATGCTTCAAGAAGAATATGGAAGAAGACGTTGAAAATTGAACCAAGGTGTTGGAGATCCAAACATATTTTCCGAGTGTATCCATGCTTTTAGAAAAACATGGAGTGCAACAACAACTTGCATGCAAAAAGAATGGTTGGTCAAAATTTTATAAATGTGGGTTGTGTCCATAGATGAAGACTTAACTGAAGAGTTGGAACACATGGAAAGTAAGTGAGAGAGAGTGAGTCTTGGACCAAGCTCTATAAATCACCAAAGATTGAGGAAAGAGGCACTAACATATAAAAGTAACTAGGGACATCCTTAGAGAGGATGATGCTCACCTCTCAATGTGGTCTCGTCATTTTGTGTAGTGATTATATTCAATAGAATATCCTCGAAGTCTTTGCAAGGGTTATAGTTTATCTTTGTTGTGTTTATTTGGTTTATTAGTTTGAACAAGCATTGAATTTTTAAACTTTGTTATAACAGAAAAAATTATTTTGTAAATTTAAATTTCAGCCTCAACGACAGCATTTAAATTTCAAATTTTATGAGTGATGAACCGCCTCACCTGGTTCCACCAGAGTGTCGGATTCCAAAATCTTTTATCATCCAAAATGAAATACCTCAAACATAAATATCCCATCCCATCTCGATATAATTAGTATAAGCGGGCTGCGGGCCGCATTTGGGAGGTTGTACAGGTGAAGCGAAGCGAGGCTGGGCATCATGTCCTTTTGACGAGAAATGCATGAGGAAATAAATGCGTAGAGGAGCGCGGGATTTGAGAGTGGGTGTACTTTCGGGCAAGCCATATTTCGTATGTTATTGGGTCATAAATGAACTGCGGGTGTATATGCCCACCGTTTTATTTTTTGTAAGGCTGAAATAGAACAGTGGGCATATACACCCACCTTTCATTTATGCCCCGATAGCATGGGATTTATTGACGGCCGTACCTTCGATTCCCTGATTATGCCTTTACATTTGGTACTGTTCCATCTCGAAGCTTCACAAACTGCCGACCCATCACACTACCTTGAATTTAATATTATGCCTTTACATTTGGTATTGTTCCATCTGGGAGCTTCACAAACTACCGACCCATGATACTACCTCGAATTTAATTTGTGAGTTGGCAGGAGAAATCGAAGCAGAATTTGTCAAATGTTTTCACAAGTTTTCTGGGTTTTTTTCGGTTGTTGTTTTCAAGCATGGCCATGGTTAATTTAATTGGATAATGGTTTTTGTGTCTGTCTTTGTATTTTTCTGGGTTTATGGTTTTTATTTTTGATTAAGACAGATAAAAACAATGAAAGAGACAAGAACCCAGAACCCTAGCCAAGATCCGCCAAGATATGAAAACTGTTTTTGAACTGAATGAATGATGCAATTATGATTATCCGTTGAAATTTTATTGCAAGTGTATTACATTAGTTTTATGGCATGACTTATCGTTACATCTATCATAACTGACTAACCGACTATTCGGTATGCAACTACCTAATTAACATTTACATAAAAACATTACTAATTTGTTGTCAATACTAACAAACTCCACCTTGACAACAATTTCCTAATCTCTTTTCCATGCCCATTCATCATCTTTTCTGCAAGCCAAGAGAAGCTAAACACCACTGCAGCTTCTCTACTGTTACTGGCTTTGTGAATATGTCTGCACAATTCTCTCGTGTATGGACCTTTTTAAGAGCTACTTTTCCGCCATCGATCACATGTCTCGGAAAATGATACCTTACATCAATGTGCTTGGTTCTGTTGTGATAGGCAGGATTTGTAGCCAAGTGAATAGCACCTTGACTGTCACAAAGTACATCCACTTTCTCCTGCTTTCTTCCAATTTCATCTAGCAGACCCTTTAACCAGATTGCTTATTTACTGGCATCTGAGGCAGCTATATATTTGGCTTCAGTAGTGGACAACGCAACTGTTTCTTGAAGCTTTGACATCCAACTAATCGCTCCACCTGCAAGAGTAAAAACATAACTTGTAGTAGATCTTCTTTTGTCCAAATCACCTGCATAGTCAGCATCTACATATCCGCAGACTGATCCTTCACTACCATTAAAGACGATGCAACGGTCACTTGTGCCTCTTAGATATCAAAGCACCCATTTCACTGTTTGCCAATGTTCTTTACCTGGATTTGCCATGAACCTGCTGACAACTCCAACTGCATGTGAAATGTCAGGTCTTGTAGATACCATCGCATACATTAAGTTGCCTACCCCATTTGCATATGGTACATGAGACATATACTGCTTTTCTTCATCATCTCTAGGACTTAAAACCGAAGAAAGCTTAAAATGGGAAGCTAGTGGAATATTAACAGGTTTCACATTGTTCATAGAGAACTTTTCAAGTACCTTCTCCACATACTTCTGTTGTGATAACCAAAGCTTACCATTTTTTCTGTCTCTGTGTATCTCCATGCCCAAGATATGTTTTGCTGCTCCAAGGTCCTTCATATTAAACGTCCTAGAGAGTTGAGCCTTTAACCTGTTGATCTCTTCCATGCTTTTGCTTGCAATAAGCATATCGTCAAGATACAAAGCTAAGATAATGAATATGCCATTGAAACTTTTGAAGTATACACAATGATCATACTCACTTCTTACAAAGTTCTGGCTCACCATGAAGGAATCAAACTTCTTGTACCATTGTCTGGGAGATTGTCTCAGACCATACAATGATTTCCTGAGCTTGCAAACTAATCTTCTGCTGTGACCTCGTACAAAACCTTCCTACTGTTCCATATATATCTCTTCGTTCAAATCACCATGTAGAAAAGTTGTTTTAACATCTAACTATTCTAACTCAAGATTAAGCAACGCAGTTAGTGCCAACACAGTAAGAATAGAAACAAGTTTTACAACTGGAGAAAAAATCTCATGAAAGTCTATACCTTCAACCTGAGAATACCCTTTTGCTACCAGTCTCGCCTTATACCTTTCGATACTTCCATCAACTTTCTGTTTCAACTTGAAGACCCATTTGCATCCAACAACACTTCTCCCTTCAGGAAGCTCTACAAGGTCCCAGGTATTGTTTTTGGCTAAGGAGTCCATTTCTTCTTCCATAGCCACTTTCCATTTTTCGCTATTTGTATCATCTACCGCTTCCTGATAACAAGAAGGTTCCCCATCTTCAGTAATCAAAGCAAAAGACGAAACAAAATCTTCATACCTTTTTGGAATTTTCCTTTCCCTTGTAGACCTTCTTAGAGAATCTGGTTGCTGAACTGGTTCAGAAGCTTGCACTGGTTCAGAAGCTTCAACGGCTTCCTTTGTGTCTTCAGCACCTTTTTCTCCAGAGGTTTCTCCTTCCTTCCGGCTGTCACCGAAAAATCTAGCCTCCAACTGAACTCGTTGATTTGGCGACACCTGTTCCTGTTCAATTCTTTCAACAGTTGATTTTAAAAGAGAGGATTCATCAAATGTTACATCTCTACTAATGACTATTTTCCGCAATGTAGGATCCCACAACCTATATCCTTTCACTGCATAGTCATACCCAAGTAAGACATAACATTTTGACTTTGGATCTAATTTTGAACACTGATTTTTCGGAATGAGAGAATAAGCATCACAGCCAAATATTCTCAAATGTGAATAGTCACAAGACTGACCCATCCAAACTTCTTCAGGAATTTTACAATCAATTGCTACTGAAGGTCATCTGTTAACTAAATAACAAGCAGTAGATACTGCTTCTGCCCACAACTCCTTTTGCAAGTTAGCATTGCTAATCATGCTTCTGGATCTTTCCATAAGAGTCTAATTCATACGCTCAGCAACACCATTTTTCTGAGGAGTATAAACAGCAGTTTTGTGTCTAACAATTCCCTCATCCTTACAGTACTGTTCAAATTCACCTGAAGTGAACTCACCACCATTGTCAATTCTTATGCATTTAATAGATTTGCCTCTTCTTTTCTCTACCATTACTTTAAATTGTTTAAAGACATTTAATACATCAGCTTTCCTTTTTAGCATATAGATCCAAACTTTCCGTGAGTAATCATCAATAAATGTTAAAAAATACAGTGCACCTCCATATGACATAACAGAGGAAGGCCCCCATAGATCAGAATGAATGTAGTCTAAAACATCTTTACTATTATGATTTCCAACTTTAAACCTTTGTTTACACTGTTTGCCATACACACAATGTTTACAGAAATCTAAATTCAAGGATTTCAGACCTGGAAGAGATTTACGCTTCATCAATATCTGAAGACCTTTCTCGCTCATATGACCCGATCGTTGATGCCATAGACGAGTGCCTGCTTCTTCCTTTTCTGACGCAACCGCTGCTTCACTGATCTGAGTACTTCCTTTTAACCTGTAAAGATTTCCGACCTTTTCTGCCTTCATAACCACAAGTGCTCCTTTCAAGACTTTCAAGACGCTATCCTGACCTGTAAACTTATATCCATCTGAATCTAAAACTCCCAAAGAAATCAAATTTTTCTTTAAATCAGGTACATGTCTAACACTAGTTAATGTTCTAACTATGTTATCATACATCTTAATCCTGATATCTCCCATCCCAACAGTCTGACATGACATATTGTTACCCATAAACACAGAACTACCGTTTACATTTTCATACGAGGTAAAACAATTTCTATGTGGGCACATGTGATGCGAAGCACCAGAATCTAACAGCCAGCTATCTACACCCTGAGAGATATTACATTCAGGTGAAGTTTCATCTATCATACATAATTCTTCAGCAGATAAAACTTCATCTATCATACCTGAATCGACCTGATTCGCTTCGTTCTTTAGGTTTTTGGATTCCTTTCGTTTCCAATAGTCCTTCTTCAAGTGTCCAACTTTATTGCAGTTCCAACATTTTGCCTTACACTTCTTTCCTTTCGATTTCGATCGGGAAGTACCCCTTGATTTTTCTCCTCTTTCCTTTGAGTGTCCTCTAGCGACCATGGCTTCTGATGCAGCTGTTTCAGTGTTGGACTTCCTTCGTACTTCTTCAGACATAAGAGCTCCCACGACTGATTCAAACTTCAAAGAATTAGCAGAGCTGAAGCTGATTGAAGTTACGAAGTGATCCCATGATTCAGGCAGAGAACACCGCAAGGTTATGGCTTTATCTTCTTCCTGTATTTTGACTTCCAAATCTGTTAATTGACATATTAGTGTATTAAAAAAATTCAAATGTTCTGCAACGTTTGAACCTTCTTTCATTCGAAGACTGTATAATTGTCTTTTCAGATAAATTCTGTTGGTCAATGACTTTGTCATATAGAGATTTTCAAGTTTTTCCCACAATCCTGACGTCGTAGTCTCTTCAACAATGTTGAAGAGAACTTCATCCGCTAGACATAGCCGGATGGTACTGAGAGCCCGGGCATCCAAGTCCTCCGAGTCTGAAGTAGTCATGGTTGCATGTTTTTTAGTCGCCCCATCCAATGCCTTGTGCAACCCTTGTTGCACAAGCAGATCCCTAACCTTCAGTTTCCAAAGAGCAAAATTGCTCTTTCGAGTGAATTTCTCCACCTCGAATTTCGCATTCGACATCTTGGCCATTTTTCTTTCCTAGGGTTTCAGACTTTCTAGGGTTTTATATTTCCTTTAAAAAAAACTAAGGTGTATATCTCCTTATTTCTCTAAATAGAAAAAACCCTGAAAATTTTTCCTTTTCTTCAATAAAAAAAAACTGTGTTTTCTTTTCCTTCTTATTTCACTCACACATTCCTTTACTTTCACAGTTTTTAAATAGATTTCTGAGATAAAACAGCTTTCTGGAAAAAAAAAATCAGAAAAAAATTCTTAAAAAAAAAATACCCGTATTTTCACCACGCCTTCACGCTCCAGCCCGTACAGGAAATGGGCAGACAGCATTGGGCAGACTACAGCTCTCGGCTCTGCAAACTTGCACACACAGCAATGCTCTGCAGACTTCAATGCAGACAACAGCGGCTCTGCAAACTTTCACGCTGGCAGACAGCAACAGCTCTTCTCACGGCTTATTGCCCAGCAGCCACATGCACAATCCTCCTTCTTGCCGGCTTCTCACACGCACAGCACGGACAGGCTCATGAAAAAAACACAGCTCCTTCATGAATGGCAGACTCTCCACGCCTTCACGCCCTCGTTCTCCAACAGCGTAGGTGTTCTCGAAGACTGTTCACGTTTTCAAAGCAGCAGAGGACCCCTCGTTCACCAACAGCTTCACGTTTTCAACGCAGCCAGCAGCCAGCAGCGGAGCAGCGGACACCATTCTCAACGCAGCAGCCCACAACCTCTTTTCAACGCACATCCGTTCACCAAAAAACGCACACACACCGAGTTTGCACTTCACCAAAAAATGCACACACAGCCAGTTTGCACGCACAGGGCTCTTCTCACGCAGGCACAGGCAATGGGCAGACAGCAACAATTCTTCACACTTTGAGCCAGCACAGCCTCCACGCCTTCAGGGTTCTTCACGCACACTCCTTCAACGGCTCCTTCACCTCAGGCCACTTCACGAAGGCTCTGATACCAATTGTTGATTAAGACAGATAAAAACAATGAAAGAGACAAGAACTAGTCAAGATTCGCCAAGATATGAAAATTGACCCTAGCCAAGATTCCCCAAGATATGAACACTGTTTTTGAACTGAATGAATGATGCAATTATGATTCTCAGTTGCGATTTTATTGCAGGTGTATTACATTAGTTTTATGGCATGACTTATAGTTACATCTATCATAACCGACTAACCCACTATTCGGTATGCAACTACCTAATTAACATTTACATAAAAACATTACTAATTTGTTGTCAATACTAACATTTATTTTATTTTTCCATTTTTGTTTTGGCTTGGTTCTGGTTTTTTTTGGGGTGTTGGTGGAGAGGGACATGAGATTGGCTCTAGTTTGTTGTGTTCATGAGGGAGAGGAGTTTGGATCTAGTTGGTGGGGATTAATAGGGAGGATGATGTGAAAGAGAAGAGAAGAGAACATGGCATCCTGCTAGGACAAGGTATGTACATTTTTATTTTTTATTTGTATTTTAGAATGGTTTTGTAATTGACAGTCTAAATGAATTGTGTGTGTGCTTGTAATATAATGCACATTTTTTTCTAATACTCTAGGTCTTTGGCTTTGTGTTTGGAGTACAGAGACAGAAACACTCATTCAATGCATAATTGTAAAATGCATGCAATGAGTTTTTTCTATAGCAAGTGAGAATCTAAATTATGGCTTCTCTAATTAACAATTTAAGATTCAAATACATTATAGTTTTCCAATTCATGATCTATCCTTCCTTGGATTTCTGAGAATGTATTTAAGAGCTCGGGATAATCATGAAAGCTTATTTTGATTCAATGTTCTTGGATAGGATTTCTAAGACTGTATTTAAGAGATGGGGATAATCTTCAAATCTTCTTTTGATTCAATGTTCTTGGACAGTCACAGGCATATTGTCTTTTATAATGTTTGTTTTTAATAGCGCAGAGTTATAATTTAGATTATTCGTTGTTTTGTTTTAGCTTTAAAAGAAACCCGTTAAAAGTTAAATGTAAAAAAATTGAGGTTTATCCGGATTCGTTCGTTCTCCCACACTGTTAGGCTTCCATTTCAAAGATATGGTCTCACACAACCCGAGTTGGCATAGCTATGGAAACAAATACTTGCGTGAGGGTCAGCGCCCTTGCTTACTCCAAGGCAATGCGCCCAGCATAGGTAGGTAAGTATTGAAGCCTACGGCAGGGAATGTGACTGCGAACTAGTATTCAGTTATTTTTGCTATAATAGCTGCTGGTAAAAAGGGCCATTGGTTTGTTATTTATTAAATGCCTAATTAGACTTACCTGGTCACAGCCATAATGGCTATGGTTTTCGAAACTCATTCCTCACGGGGCCCTAAAAAAATGCAGCTGATGTGGGTAGTAAAAGTTACAGGGTATTCACCTAAAAAGGTCGTTACATAATTTGGCATGGCATATTAGTGTTGAACGGCCGCCCTGTTCCAGTTTTTGCTTCGTTCTTGCCTCTGCCCAGTGCTGCGATAGGTCTAGGTCTAGGTCTCGTGATTTGTGCTAACGAGTAGTTTAGGAGAGGCACCTTTATTTTGTCAACGGTGAAGCAAATTACTACCTCCTTGCCTGAAATCAGTCCCTTAGAAATTGTGTCACGCAGGTTTCACATTCTTTATTCTCCATTGAAATCAATCCCTTAGAAATGGTGTCACCCATGTTTCTTGTTCTTTGTTCTCCCTTGATAAGTCTACTATGAACATTTTTGTGGGGATAGCGTATATAAGTGTGTTTTCTATTACATTTTTGGGAGGATAGCTTATATAAGTGTGTCTTCTATTACATTTTTGTGGGGATAGCTTATATAAGTGTGTTATATATTTCAAGCTTCTATATCAGCTTGAAAGATTACAGTGTAAACAATTTAATTGAAATAGCAGAGACTTCTAAGGATGTCCATGTCAACTGAATTAAATTGAAATCATAACAACATTGACAACATTCTCTAAATTGAAATCATAAAGACATTATTCTCTAACAGGCAGTAGATCAAAATGTTTTGGATAGGGAATAGAGAAGATGCCAATTGCAAAACATAGGCCAACAAATATTTTTGCTCTATTGTGAACTTTTTTGAAGAATGAGGTGTAGATGTGGACCAGAAAAGAGGCGTCCTATTATTAGGGCGCTTGCCTTAGGTTGCTGATATGGTGTGAGAAAAGAGAGGATATTTAGTTGTTTAAGACATTCAATTAGCTTGCTTTTACTTTTACTGTTGTGGATAATCTCATGTATACCTATATATATTATAGTGTATTATTTCTGATTTCATGTGAAATGTATGGGGAAATTTATAAAGGGCAAGTTTCTATTGTGTATCACATTTATTTATTTTGAATTGGATTTGAAAGAATATTTAATTAATTGTACTTTGTGTTTATTGCGTAAAGATAAAATTGCTATTAAACATTTAACCTTATTATGATATGAAACAAGTGGACTGAGGAGGAGAACAGAGATGAAATATGGTTTAACAAAAGAGTAACATCTTTTTGGGTAGTTGGAAGGTAATAAGGGAGTTCTGCACATGGTTGTAGTTCAATTCATGATATAGATCACTAGCATAACATCTAGATTTGAAAGAATGTTTAAGAAATTATTATTATTATTATTATTAATGGACAATAAAATTGCAACTAAATATTTAATTCTTTTGTGATATGTCACAGATATATGGAAAATGATCTTTACAAGAGTAAGATATTGTGCCAAACAAGACAAGGTGCATTGATGTGTAATTTGTTAAGACAATTATATTATTGTTGATGTAAAGAGCTAATAATAAAGCATTTTCTTTTTGAGAGGGCCTTGCCCCTTCTCCCAACCTTCAAGGATAGCCGTGGCCAAAGCTATCATGCAGGGGTGTCTGTTTTTATTGGTTTGTGGTTTAGTTTTTAATTTTTTTCTATTATATTTTTATGCCTTCAGTTTTTAATATTCTAATTTTAAATTTATTTCTACCATGATTTTATGATAACAATTTTATGATAACAATTTTTGAAATTATTTGTTTTGAACTTGAAAGATTAATAATAACAATTTTTTAAATTATTTATCAACTTGAAAGATTCAAATAATTATTATTTTTTGAATGAAGTGCACTCTTATATAGTTTTGTTTTTCATAATAATTTTATAATAAAATTGTTAACAAAATATTACCTTGAAATTTTCACTGGACTCTTTATGTAAAAATTCTATATATTTAATTTTTAACCTCACATTTCAAACTTTTTTTTTTGCATTTTAAAACTTGGATGTATAGAGCCTCTCTTTATTTTAAATTTCCCATCTCAAAATTGAAATCTTAGCACACTAATAACAATTGTAAAATTACAATGTTTGAGAAATCTACAATTGCATTTTTAATCTACATTTATGAAAATCACTTTTAAAAATTTCAATATTTGATGTCTTGGACACTTACACTCTATTTCATTTTCAATTCCACTACTTAAAACTTGATGCTTATACACACATTCACATACTCCAATGACATTCATAAAATTAAATTTGTGAACTTTCTACAACCTCTTGTTAAAATCTGATATATTTAATAAAGAACATTATAAACATAAAATTAAATCTATTTGTGTGTGTTGTGATGTGTTGTGTTATGTTGTGTTGTAGTGTTTTGTGTTGCATACTGTTAATCTCAACCTCTAATGTTTATGTTGTTGTTGTTGTGTTTGTGTGTATAAAGTGATACACATAACACTCTATTTAAGTTGATTTAAATATTCAAAAATTGTTGTTTGATAATTTCTAAATTTATTTTGTACTTGATGACATATTATTTTATAAATTTTTGGGTTTTCCATCAAATATTTAAATTTCAAATTTTCAAGTTTTAACTAAACTAATTTAAAACTATAATATAATTTATTTTAAATTAATTTGAGTGCTTGCACTTTAAAATCTACTTTAATATTTTAAAACTTAATACTGCATTTCATATTTTATATAATACACTTTCAAGTTTAGATATATGTTAATGAAAATGGGAAAATGGAATTTAAAACTAAATTTTTTTTTTTGGACTAGTCTCTACAACTTCACATTAAAGTTCAAGTTCTATATAGTTAGTAATAATGAACTTTCAA
>APFE030124502.1:41841-94332 GCA_000404065.3 Pinus taeda
TACATTTTCATATGAGGTAAACCAGTTTCTATGTGGGCACATGTGATGCGAAGCACCAGAATCTAATAGGCAGCTATCTACACCCTGAGAGATATTACATTCAAGTGAAGTTTCATCTATCATACACAATTCTTCAGCAGATAAAACTTCATCTATCATACCTGAATCGACCTGATTCGCTTCGTTCTTCAGGTTTTCGGATTCCTTTCGTTTCCAACAATCCTTCTTCAAGTGTCCAACTTTATTGCAGTTCCAACATTTCGCCTTACACTTCTTTCCTTTCGATTTCGATCGGGAGTACCCCTTGATTTTTCTCCTCTTTCCTTTGAGTGTCCTCTAGCGACCATGGCTTCTGATGCAGCTGTTTCAGTGTTGGACTTCCTTCGTACTTCTTCAGACATAAGAGCTCCCACGACTGATTCAAACTTCAAAGAATTAGCAGAGCTGAAGCTGATTGAAGTTACGAAGTGATCCCATGATTCAGGCAGAGAACACCGCAAGGTTATGGCTTTATCTTCTTCCTGTATTTTGACTTCCAAATCTGTTAATTGACATATTAGTGTATTAAAAAAATTCAAATGTTCTGCAACGTTTGAACCTTCTTTCATTCGAAGACTGTATAATTGTCTTTTCAGATAAATTCTGTTGGTCAATGACTTTGTCATATAGAGATTTTCAAGTTTTTCCCACAATCCTGACGTCGTAGTCTCTTCAACAATGTTGAAGAGAACTTCATCCGCTAGACATAGCCGGATGGTACTGAGAGCCCGGGCATCCAAGTCCTCCGAGTCTGAAGTAGTCATGGTTGCATGTTTTTTAGTCGCCCCATCCAATGCCTTGTGCAACCCTTGTTGCACAAGCAGATCCCTAACCTTCAGTTTCCAAAGAGCAAAATTGCTCTTTCGAGTGAATTTCTCCACCTCGAATTTCGCATTCGACATCTTGGCCATTTTTCTTTCCTAGGGTTTCAGACTTTCTAGGGTTTTATATTTCCTTTAAAAAAAACTAAGGTGTATATCTCCTTATTTCTCTAAATAGAAAAAACCCTGAAAATTTTTCCTTTTCTTCAATAAAAAAAAACTGTGTTTTCTTTTCCTTCTTATTTCACTCACACATTCCTTTACTTTCACAGTTTTTAAATAGATTTCTGAGATAAAACAGCTTTCTGGAAAAAAAAAATCAGAAAAAAATTCTTAAAAAAAAAATACCCGTATTTTCACCACGCCTTCACGCTCCAGCCCGTACAGGAAATGGGCAGACAGCATTGGGCAGACTACAGCTCTCGGCTCTGCAAACTTGCACACACAGCAATGCTCTGCAGACTTCAATGCAGACAACAGCGGCTCTGCAAACTTTCACGCTGGCAGACAGCAACAGCTCTTCTCACGGCTTATTGCCCAGCAGCCACATGCACAATCCTCCTTCTTGCCGGCTTCTCACACGCACAGCACGGACAGGCTCATGAAAAAAACACAGCTCCTTCATGAATGGCAGACTCTCCACGCCTTCACGCCCTCGTTCTCCAACAGCGTAGGTGTTCTCGAAGACTGTTCACGTTTTCAAAGCAGCAGAGGACCCCTCGTTCACCAACAGCTTCACGTTTTCAACGCAGCCAGCAGCCAGCAGCGGAGCAGCGGACACCATTCTCAACGCAGCAGCCCACAACCTCTTTTCAACGCACATCCGTTCACCAAAAAACGCACACACACCGAGTTTGCACTTCACCAAAAAATGCACACACAGCCAGTTTGCACGCACAGGGCTCTTCTCACGCAGGCACAGGCAATGGGCAGACAGCAACAATTCTTCACACTTTGAGCCAGCACAGCCTCCACGCCTTCAGGGTTCTTCACGCACACTCCTTCAACGGCTCCTTCACCTCAGGCCACTTCACGAAGGCTCTGATACCAATTGTTGATTAAGACAGATAAAAACAATGAAAGAGACAAGAACTAGTCAAGATTCGCCAAGATATGAAAATTGACCCTAGCCAAGATTCCCCAAGATATGAACACTGTTTTTGAACTGAATGAATGATGCAATTATGATTCTCAGTTGCGATTTTATTGCAGGTGTATTACATTAGTTTTATGGCATGACTTATAGTTACATCTATCATAACCGACTAACCCACTATTCGGTATGCAACTACCTAATTAACATTTACATAAAAACATTACTAATTTGTTGTCAATACTAACATTTATTTTATTTTTCCATTTTTGTTTTGGCTTGGTTCTGGTTTTTTTTGGGGTGTTGGTGGAGAGGGACATGAGATTGGCTCTAGTTTGTTGTGTTCATGAGGGAGAGGAGTTTGGATCTAGTTGGTGGGGATTAATAGGGAGGATGATGTGAAAGAGAAGAGAAGAGAACATGGCATCCTGCTAGGACAAGGTATGTACATTTTTATTTTTTATTTGTATTTTAGAATGGTTTTGTAATTGACAGTCTAAATGAATTGTGTGTGTGCTTGTAATATAATGCACATTTTTTTCTAATACTCTAGGTCTTTGGCTTTGTGTTTGGAGTACAGAGACAGAAACACTCATTCAATGCATAATTGTAAAATGCATGCAATGAGTTTTTTCTATAGCAAGTGAGAATCTAAATTATGGCTTCTCTAATTAACAATTTAAGATTCAAATACATTATAGTTTTCCAATTCATGATCTATCCTTCCTTGGATTTCTGAGAATGTATTTAAGAGCTCGGGATAATCATGAAAGCTTATTTTGATTCAATGTTCTTGGATAGGATTTCTAAGACTGTATTTAAGAGATGGGGATAATCTTCAAATCTTCTTTTGATTCAATGTTCTTGGACAGTCACAGGCATATTGTCTTTTATAATGTTTGTTTTTAATAGCGCAGAGTTATAATTTAGATTATTCGTTGTTTTGTTTTAGCTTTAAAAGAAACCCGTTAAAAGTTAAATGTAAAAAAATTGAGGTTTATCCGGATTCGTTCGTTCTCCCACACTGTTAGGCTTCCATTTCAAAGATATGGTCTCACACAACCCGAGTTGGCATAGCTATGGAAACAAATACTTGCGTGAGGGTCAGCGCCCTTGCTTACTCCAAGGCAATGCGCCCAGCATAGGTAGGTAAGTATTGAAGCCTACGGCAGGGAATGTGACTGCGAACTAGTATTCAGTTATTTTTGCTATAATAGCTGCTGGTAAAAAGGGCCATTGGTTTGTTATTTATTAAATGCCTAATTAGACTTACCTGGTCACAGCCATAATGGCTATGGTTTTCGAAACTCATTCCTCACGGGGCCCTAAAAAAATGCAGCTGATGTGGGTAGTAAAAGTTACAGGGTATTCACCTAAAAAGGTCGTTACATAATTTGGCATGGCATATTAGTGTTGAACGGCCGCCCTGTTCCAGTTTTTGCTTCGTTCTTGCCTCTGCCCAGTGCTGCGATAGGTCTAGGTCTAGGTCTCGTGATTTGTGCTAACGAGTAGTTTAGGAGAGGCACCTTTATTTTGTCAACGGTGAAGCAAATTACTACCTCCTTGCCTGAAATCAGTCCCTTAGAAATTGTGTCACGCAGGTTTCACATTCTTTATTCTCCATTGAAATCAATCCCTTAGAAATGGTGTCACCCATGTTTCTTGTTCTTTGTTCTCCCTTGATAAGTCTACTATGAACATTTTTGTGGGGATAGCGTATATAAGTGTGTTTTCTATTACATTTTTGGGAGGATAGCTTATATAAGTGTGTCTTCTATTACATTTTTGTGGGGATAGCTTATATAAGTGTGTTATATATTTCAAGCTTCTATATCAGCTTGAAAGATTACAGTGTAAACAATTTAATTGAAATAGCAGAGACTTCTAAGGATGTCCATGTCAACTGAATTAAATTGAAATCATAACAACATTGACAACATTCTCTAAATTGAAATCATAAAGACATTATTCTCTAACAGGCAGTAGATCAAAATGTTTTGGATAGGGAATAGAGAAGATGCCAATTGCAAAACATAGGCCAACAAATATTTTTGCTCTATTGTGAACTTTTTTGAAGAATGAGGTGTAGATGTGGACCAGAAAAGAGGCGTCCTATTATTAGGGCGCTTGCCTTAGGTTGCTGATATGGTGTGAGAAAAGAGAGGATATTTAGTTGTTTAAGACATTCAATTAGCTTGCTTTTACTTTTACTGTTGTGGATAATCTCATGTATACCTATATATATTATAGTGTATTATTTCTGATTTCATGTGAAATGTATGGGGAAATTTATAAAGGGCAAGTTTCTATTGTGTATCACATTTATTTATTTTGAATTGGATTTGAAAGAATATTTAATTAATTGTACTTTGTGTTTATTGCGTAAAGATAAAATTGCTATTAAACATTTAACCTTATTATGATATGAAACAAGTGGACTGAGGAGGAGAACAGAGATGAAATATGGTTTAACAAAAGAGTAACATCTTTTTGGGTAGTTGGAAGGTAATAAGGGAGTTCTGCACATGGTTGTAGTTCAATTCATGATATAGATCACTAGCATAACATCTAGATTTGAAAGAATGTTTAAGAAATTATTATTATTATTATTATTAATGGACAATAAAATTGCAACTAAATATTTAATTCTTTTGTGATATGTCACAGATATATGGAAAATGATCTTTACAAGAGTAAGATATTGTGCCAAACAAGACAAGGTGCATTGATGTGTAATTTGTTAAGACAATTATATTATTGTTGATGTAAAGAGCTAATAATAAAGCATTTTCTTTTTGAGAGGGCCTTGCCCCTTCTCCCAACCTTCAAGGATAGCCGTGGCCAAAGCTATCATGCAGGGGTGTCTGTTTTTATTGGTTTGTGGTTTAGTTTTTAATTTTTTTCTATTATATTTTTATGCCTTCAGTTTTTAATATTCTAATTTTAAATTTATTTCTACCATGATTTTATGATAACAATTTTATGATAACAATTTTTGAAATTATTTGTTTTGAACTTGAAAGATTAATAATAACAATTTTTTAAATTATTTATCAACTTGAAAGATTCAAATAATTATTATTTTTTGAATGAAGTGCACTCTTATATAGTTTTTTCATAATAATTTTATAATAAAATTGTTAACAAAATATTACCTTGAAATTTTCACTGGACTCTTTATGTAAAAATTCTATATATTTAATTTTTAACCTCACATTTCAAACTTTTTTTTTTGCATTTTAAAACTTGGATGTATAGAGCCTCTCTTTATTTTAAATTTCCCATCTCAAAATTGAAATCTTAGCACACTAATAACAATTGTAAAATTACAATGTTTGAGAAATCTACAATTGCATTTTTAATCTACATTTATGAAAATCACTTTTAAAAATTTCAATATTTGATGTCTTGGACACTTACACTCTATTTCATTTTCAATTCCACTACTTAAAACTTGATGCTTATACACACATTCACATACTCCAATGACATTCATAAAATTAAATTTGTGAACTTTCTACAACCTCTTGTTAAAATCTGATATATTTAATAAAGAACATTATAAACATAAAATTAAATCTATTTGTGTGTGTTGTGATGTGTTGTGTTATGTTGTGTTGTAGTGTTTTGTGTTGCATACTGTTAATCTCAACCTCTAATGTTTATGTTGTTGTTGTTGTGTTTGTGTGTATAAAGTGATACACATAACACTCTATTTAAGTTGATTTAAATATTCAAAAATTGTTGTTTGATAATTTCTAAATTTATTTTGTACTTGATGACATATTATTTTATAAATTTTTGGGTTTTCCATCAAATATTTAAATTTCAAATTTTCAAGTTTTAACTAAACTAATTTAAAACTATAATATAATTTATTTTAAATTAATTTGAGTGCTTGCACTTTAAAATCTACTTTAATATTTTAAAACTTAATACTGCATTTCATATTTTATATAATACACTTTCAAGTTTAGATATATGTTAATGAAAATGGGAAAATGGAATTTAAAACTAAATTTTTTTTTTTGGACTAGTCTCTACAACTTCACATTAAAGTTCAAGTTCTATATAGTTAGTAATAATGAACTTTCAAATTTGAACATTTATACAAACACTATTTACATTTTCATAATTGTTTTCAAAAGTTTTGGTCCTTTGTTTGTTATTTAAATTTCTCCTTCACATTTTAAAGTTTGATGCTTGTAGACACATATTTATATAGAACAAATTAAAATTTGATGCTTGTAGACACATGTTTATATAGACCAATAGCATTTAAAATTCTCTTTAATAATTGAGATGTACATTTAAATTTAGAGAACTCTTAAAAATTAAATATAGTTGAGAAACTAAGAAAACAAAATGTTAATGTGAACTCCTAAAATTTATATGAAACAAAACTTGTGTATTTTAAAATAATTTGAATACATTGAAATTTGATGTTTTGGGGGAGTGACTTGTTAAAAAAAAAAAAAAAATTGATTGTATGACATTTAGTTTTATAATTTTAAATTGCATGTCTAGGCAGATGGTTTGCACTCCCCGGCCAGTTTCGAATCTAGCATATGTTGTCCCAATGATGGCTTTTAATATGTCTGCATGTGTAGTTCTGACAAGCATTTGTAATATATGTATAAAGAAAAGAGGGCCCATAATGCTTCTAAAGGGAACTAGCCCCTCCCATTTAAAAAAATGTTCAACTACCCTTTCCTCTTTTTCCAATAATTTCACATTTTTTCATGAAATTTTTAGATATAATAAATTACCACTGTTTGTTTTACAATAGTTTAAAATAATGTAAGTAGTTTTAAATTTGATATTTTAGAGACATAGCATTTAAAAAATGTGTATTGTGTTTGTATGATATTATAGTTTTATATTGTATATTAAACTATATATTTTATAATAAAAAAAGATGTTTGATTTTTTGTTGAAATGTTTAATTTTTAATTAATTCTCTCCCAATTTTGTATGTCCATCTTATACTTATTTTGAATTAATTTCAATTTAAAATTTGTGTATTTAAAAATAATTTAAATACATTGAAATTTGATGTTTTGGGGAGTGAGGTGTAAAGAAAAAGTTTAGATATAATAAATTAGCACTATGTGTTTTACAATATTTTAAAATAATCCAAGTACTTGGAAATTTGATGTTTGAGACATGAACATTTAAAAAATTGGTATTATATTTGTATGATATTATGATTTTATAATGTATATAAATTATATTTGTTTAAAAAAAAATTGTGTGAATTTTTCCTTTAATTTTTAATTTATTGTAATTTGATTTTTGTATGCTATATTATATGTATTTTGAATTAATTTGAATACACTGTGTAGGATCTATGTATTTTAAAATAATACAAATATATTGAAAGTGGATGCTTTAGGGAGTGACTTGTAAAAAAATAAAATGCATTTGATTGTATGTGATTTAATTTTATAATTTTAAATTGCATATTGAGTTATGCTTACCCCAATAGTTTCCTATTTTTCATGAAATGTTTAGATATAAGAAATTAACACTTTGTGTTTTAGGAAAGTTTAAATTAACTCAAGTACTTGAAATTTGATGTTCTAGAGACATGAGCATTTAAAAATCTTGTATTTTTTTTGTAATAATATTATATGTTTATAATTGTATATTACTATATTTTTTTATAATAACAAAATGTGTGATTTTTATTGAAATGTTTAAACTTTAAATTCATTATGTTGTGATTTTTGTATGACATATTATATGTGCTTTGAATTAAGCCAATTAAATGTGTGTACAATTTGTGTATTTTAAAATAATTTAAATACATTGAAATTTGATGTGTTGGGGAGTGACTTGTAAAAAAAATAAAAATGTATTTTATTGTGAGACATTTAATTCTATAGTTTTTTTCATATTCAGGGATGCTTTCCTCAATACTCTCCCATTTTATATAAAATGTTTAGATATGATAAATATACAATTTGATTATTTTAATTAAAATTATTTGTTTATGCATATTAGTGACCATTGTTTCATCCCCTTAAACATTTTATATTTAAATGTACTTTTTATATAATAAAAAAATGTGTGAATTTTTATTGGAATGTTTAAATTTTTAATTAATTATGGTGTGAGTTTTGTATGCCATATTATATGTGTTTTGAATTAAGTTGAATGAATGTGTGCACAATTTGTGTATTTTAAAATAATTTAAATACATTGAAATTTGATGTGTAGGGGAGTGACTTGTAAAAAAAACAAGTAAAAATGTATTTGTTTGTGAAACATTGAATTCTATAATTTTAAATTGCATATTTAGTGATGCTTTCCCCAATACTCTCCCATTTTTCATGAAATGTCTAGATATAATAAATATATAATTTGATTCATTTAACTAATATTATTTGTTTATACATATTAGTGATCATTGTTTCATCCCCTCATGGAGGTGGATATCAAAAGTACCCATAAGGTTGGGAGGCTAGCTCACCACCTCATTGCTTCATATTTCAATTCAAGAGGGTTGGTGGGGTGGGCAACCCACCCTATTCACCAAACATGTGAGCATTTCCTATTAAGTTGAATAATATGGCAAGTCTTCACTCTTGTCTATGTAAATGGATTTTATGATGTGTTACATACTTCCCTCCTAGTGGGTGGGATTATTTCTCTCATCTTTCAACATCCATCTAGGGGTTTGTGCAAACAAATTACATGTAGCCACTAGGAATTTCTCTTTTCCTTTTTGAGCTTGTGCCAATGGTTTGGTTGTGTTTGTGCTTTGGGCTAGTGTATGGATTAGTAGTTTGGGGCTAGATATGGCCAATTAGTGGGTAGCTTTGAGTGTGTCAATGAGACTTGTCATTGCACATTGTGGCTTCTTCTAGAGTTGGTGTTTATTGTTATAGTTTTCCCCTAAGGCTCTTCATGTTTGGAGTTAGTGCATCTAAGGATGCTCACATTTTTATTTGTCTTGATTTTATTGGATTTAGTCCACCGTGTAGCACAATGTTTAGGAGCAGTTGGGGTTACCCACTAGTGCTTGTTGGCAATTGTTTGAAGCCCTATCCTACCCAAGGTTTTCCATCTAATCATTTGTTACTATGTTTTAATATGTTGTGGTATATTAATTTATCGAGGCTAGTACCCTTCCTTCTGGCCTCCTCGAGAGTCTTAATTTGTGTTCTCCTTACAAGGCATGTGATGGTGAGAAAGTGATCAAGCCTAGTAGGGTGCATCCATTTAGATACCAACCCAATTGTTTTTTATATAATTTGTAATTTATAATTGAATTTATAGGGATTTGTATTAAAAAAATCCATTTTGGAAGGCCAAAACCTTTACATATTCCACTCTTCCTTATGCTTTCGAGATTGCCCACATCCCAAACCCTCAAAATAGTTCACCATCAAACAAATACTTCAATCCCTTTCCAAGTAAATGTTTTCCAAAAAAACCTCCAAAATACCAACATATTTACATTCCATTTTCCCTTGTATTTCTATTTTCGTATAGAATGAATTTTTGTATTTCTTGGAGAAAAACTCTTTCCATTCTTCCCAACTTGAATCCAACCCACATTTTCTCCAAATCCGAGTCGGTCGTTTTTAGTTAAATGCACCGTATCTTTTTTCAAATATTTCTCATCCACCTTATCTGCCCCATAATTTTCATTTTCAACAATAATCCTTGTGGTTTTGGGAGGTAATCCATTTCTCTACGAATGTACCTTGCATTCAAGGAATCCTCATGAGCAAGTGGAGGATCCACATTGGCAAGTGAATTTCCCTTCTTAAATTCTTTTGCCGAGAGTCGTGTTTCTTGCACCTAATCTGCTTTTGTCATGTCTTGTTCTTTCTTTCTCTCAATTTCCTCTTCTTTAAATATCATATAGTGGTCACCTTGTGCACCTTTCCACCATTTGGGCCTTTGGGGTTTTGTTCAA
Source organism: Pinus taeda (assembly GCA_000404065.3). Classification (NCBI taxonomy): domain Eukaryota; kingdom Viridiplantae; phylum Streptophyta; class Pinopsida; order Pinales; family Pinaceae; genus Pinus; species Pinus taeda. The sequence continues at coordinate 51,725 of APFE030124502.1, forward strand.
TCTTATTTATTGTGAGGAGGCTTGGGGCAATTCTTAATTACATGTCGCGTTCCATAGAATTCTCTACATCGAAATGAGATGTTCTCATAATAGAGATTTTGGACCCAAACATAGTTTATAGACATCAAATAAATCTCTCCATGAAAATTCTTTTTGAATTCCATCCCCACACAAATGTGAGCATAAGTAGCGATTTTTTGTTTGTTTTTTTTTAAGAGGACAACTACGATAGAATTTTCCCACCAAGTTCAAAAAGGATGAAAGCTATGTGTGACTCCAAAAATCCAAGGGAAGGTTCGATAGTCTTATCCAAACTCGAGTTGCAGAAATTTATTTCGCAACCCGATCGAAAGTGGAACAACAGTGCTGTATGGAGAGGCTAGTGCTCCCCCAAAACCATCGTTGAGCTTCACATGTAGCCTTCTTGTCTCCAATCTTTTAGAAAACCACACTGAAGAAGCCTCGTACCATAGGGTAAATATTGAGCTTGTGTGTCGAAAGTGGCTTCCATGTCTTAGAGATCGATTTGAGCAGATCGACAAGCTGCGACCATAACCCATAAAACCTACAAACCAAACTGTTCCTAAAAAAAAAAAACTTTTCAAAATCTAAAGCTTCCTCACTCACAAGAATGCAAACGGAAAAATTATCTTGCACCACTCGAGGAGCACAACCAAACTTCAACCTATGATTGTACGAAACTGAAGAAGAGATAGCTTGATTGCAAGCCATAAGTGCAAAATAAAAAATATGTCTTTGCCAAATCACGATGATTCGCCATTGAACTATCTGCATACAATCCATGCAACTAGAGCAAAGATTGGGTGTCTAAGGTTTTGGGTGGAACCCTACATGCCCCAAGGGATTCGAGAGGTCTTTCCATTTCGAAAGATATATGAATATTATTATAGCCAATATGTTCCCTTCCCTAATTAAATTCATTTCTTTAATATATGATAATGATGTTTTTTTTTTTTTAAAGTAAGGGTCATAAGATTCAAAAATAGTTATTTTCTTTTGTTCATGTGATTTTATATATTATATAAAATATATATCAATAAATATAGAGTTGCGTTGCTTTTACTTATGATTCATTTTCAAAATTTAAAATAGATTAATATCCCCGTTTCCGATACGGAACCATATGCGATTCTTATTCGAAACTTTGTAAAAACGTTTTTGTGTCATTTCAAAATATCAGAAACTTCATATTTGGAATGTGATATGTTTCCAAGGGGTTGTGTCTAGATTTCCCAAAACAGAACCATGCAAATCATGATCGGAATCCACCCTTAAATGCTTGAAAGCATGAAAATTTTTATAACCATAAAAAAATAATAAAAATGAAGAAATGAGATTTGCAAATAAACTCACTATAAACACTACATCACAATGTCTTTTCTAAATCTTTAGAACAAGGACACTCCATATATGTATAAAGGATTCTTACTAAGAAAAAGATAGATGTTCAAAAATGCAAATAAAAGGGTTTGATGAATGTCTTTGTAAACAAATTTATTTGAGCGATTAATTTTCACTTTGTTAAGGTTTTGTTAATTTTCATTGATTTTTCTGTTGATTTCATAAATCCCTCCAATATAACAAATATCCTCTAGCCAATTTTTCTTTCATATAGTCAAGAGACCAAGGTGACGTTTGTTTGGTTGTGTTATATTCTTTCCACGACTAGTCCACATAGTTAACCGAGGGTTAGAAGGGGGTTGGAGCCCCCACTTCATTGCGTCGATTGCGTAGCGGGGGGGGCAGGTCACAGGGGGTTTGAGGGGTGCAGGTAACCCCACTCTATGGCGCGGACCTACCTATGGTTTTGTGCATTTTTTTCGCACATGGGTTTTGGACGCGATGGTTTTAGGTGCATCGTTTTGGACGCGACGGTTTTTGGTCCATGGTATTGAGTGCTTTGGCATGTATAAATATGTATTGTAACATTGAAAGGAACATAATGAAAAATCAAGGTGGTATTCTCAGTTTTGGTATCGAGGGGAAAATCTGTGTATATGTGTTTTATGTGTTATGCTCTCGCATTGTTTATTTTATGTGTTTTAGAATTCGTATGCAGGTAATTTATGTACAAGGTTAAAACCTACAACGTTGAGAAGATTGAAATGCTCAAATAGTTCTTTATGGAATATATTTCTATGATGAAAGCACAAAGAGTTAATATGAGAGATGGTGTCCACATCCTTTGCAAGCAAAACCCTATGCAAAACTTCTAAAATATGATCCCTTAACAAATAAGACTATTTTTACTCTATAATTCTCGGTTTTCAAATGGAATTGTTCTTTCATTAAAAGAAGATTACATGCTCATATGTGATACATGAAAGAGAGGAGATAGCATATGTACTGTGTATATTAGCTTAGCATTTATTCATCTTACACGCACATGATTATATTAGACATTACAAGAAAAATATATTCTTCTCTCTTCTTCATGATTAGATGATTACCTCTCTTGCTTCTCAATTGTGTGTGTGTGTGTATATATTATATATATTATATTATATATATAATATATAATATATATATTATATATATAGAGATATATAATAGATATTAAATATAAATTTAGATTGTTTGGGGTTTGAAAACGTAATTGAAAAAAACAATTCTTGGGTTCAAATGCCTAAATCATTGGGTGGAGAAGCTTGGAAGCATGTAAATCCGCATAGAAAATTTGCTTGTAGGTCCTCACAACATAAGTTAATTATGTGAACTTTTAAAAATTAATTAAAAATCTCAATCCATATATCTTATGCCAAAGTGATTCACTGAAACCTTTTACATGGAAAAGAAAAAACAATTTTCCACATATTTTAATCGAATTAATTGATTATATATGTAGGATTAGAATGGTGTAAATAATGAGATTAAAATGACCATACTAATTCAATTTTGCATGACTTTAATCGAATTAATTGATTATATATGTAGGATTAGAATAATGTAAATAATGAGATTAAAATTACCATACTAATAAAATTTTGCATGATTTTGTTATTGCAATTCTCATTCAATTGTTGAATGACTAAGAAAACTTCATTGAGTTAAAAATTATATGTTTTAAACCTCCTTAAATATATGTGTTGATATTTTTTGCTGGAAGAGTTGAACTTCAACTCCTCTTCCCTTATAAGCAAGTATGCAACCATTAGCCCTAATAACTCCAAAGGCCCATAATGCCATGATTTTTATAATACCTATAGATCATAAGACCATTAACTAATGATCTTATTAAACACAATGTTGGTAAAGTAATGGTTATTGATGGTCGACTTCATGGTTAATGGTTTCATACTTGTATATAAAGTGGAATATTTTAGTCTAAAATCAGCCACTATCATTCTTTACCTAAGGAAACCCACAACAAATCACTTTAGGTTGTAGAGTTTCTTTACTTCTCCTCTACTCTTGATCTGAAAATGGGGCACTTAGGCTTCTTGTCTAACTTAAAAGCACCTCTCCCACTTTGAGAGCTTAAATAATCCCAAGTCTATATGAGTAATTGACGCGAAATTAAATATGTGCTTGAAAATAAGGTGTATGCTTGTGTTTGTTTTCAAATTGTTTGTGTATTTTAAATTTATTTGCTTGAGATGATATAAAACACACATAGAACTACAAATAAAATAGTGGATACAATGTAGCAATAAAACACACATAGAACAACAATTTAATATGGACTTCACCCAAAACTCTTGGGCTACATCTTCTTGAGCTCTAGTCAACTCAACTAGGCTCTCTCGAATTATGGTATATTTTATTTTACAAGCTCCATGATTAACTCCACTAGTTTACACAGAACAGAATGCGTTCAGAACACCATCTTAGCCCCTGGCTCTGAAGCTCTCGGCTTTCTGGCTCTAGCTTTGTCTTTCTGCAGCTTTCAGTTCTCTAGCTTTTCACTTGACCTCCAAGTGACTCCAAAGACTCCCTGAGCTGCTCTGTGCATTCGCTTTTTCACTCTCTATGCTCTCTTTTCCTTCAGCCTACTCTCAATTGAGCTCTCTGCCTCCTTTGACATACTTTTCTTGCTTTTCGGCTACCCCGACCGTTTCTGTGCATTTCATTATCCGTGTGCGGCTTTGCGGCTTCTCTGCTCCATATTAGTTAGACTGCCCATCTGGATCTGCGTCTTCATGGCTTCAAAGTGCATCATTGCCTGTAAAAACACCTACTGCAGTGTGGCATGATGATCAGGAGCGGTTAAAGAGGTTCCGGGGCCTTCTAATAGGCAAAAACCCAAAAATTGAGAAATCCCGTTACACATAGAGTGCCCGCAAAATACACTATCGGGCATGATTTTCGGACTTGAAATCCCATTCAATCGCCCCTAAAATCCATACCAGGTCCGCCACTAGGAATCATATCCCATCATATTAACATATTGGGTAAAAACCCAAATACATGAGAAAACATTCAAAAACCCGAAAAAAAATCCTTTTTTATCGGACTTGAAATTATATTTAAATTGCTCTAAAATCTTATCAAGTCCGCCTTTGGCCACTATTCCAATCTCCACTGTCGATCTACGGGTTCTTCGATCAACGGTCGATATCCAATTTCCGACGGCTTAGGAGTAGGGAGGTTACCCGCCCGAAAAGGTGGTTTTCCTCTCTCCTCCGCCAGCCACATGTTGACAAGTGTGTGGGCTCGGGCCAATACCACTTTCCGCCTGAGGCCTGCTCAAAATCCCGCCTTTACACTCAAACAACATGGCGCCGCATTTACAATTCTCTTTTTGGGTCCACTTTATTGCTTTGGGCAATTTCCTTTGTATTTCGGTTTTTACACCGAAACACGCTAATACACATGAAATCCCTTTACGGCGGAACTCAAACATTATGAGGTCGGGTTTATAAAACCCGCCGGGTCCGGCAATGGCATGTGCATGTATTATTTCTCCTTTTATCTCCGCGATGTGACGTTGTAATGCGATGTATCACAATCGGTGGTTGCATAGCCCCGGGGGTCCTTCCCTTGTCTTATGTCATCGCCGATGCCAATCTCCCAATTTCGGAAATTGGAATATCGCATCAGCCCGGTCCTTACCTTTGTTATTTCGCATGTCTACCTCCGACTCGATATGTTAAGGATTGACAATCGTGGGTTTCTCCCATTTCCGCTTAAGTCTACCTTTTGGACCTCCTCCAATGTGATTTCCCTTCATAAGGGTTTTTTTCCCATTTTAGCGGATTTTGCCTCTTTTTCCAAAGAACCAAGGGAATCTTCTTTCTGCGATAACTTATGCATCTTAAGTCCATTTTTTTCCCATTCAAGTTGCAGTAGATTCAGAAGGAAAATATCTCTGTAATGGGGCTATTCCAAGAAATTTCTTGGACTTTCATTTTCCTCTATTAGGAACACTTAGACTTAGGAGTCTATCCAAAATCCAGTTTGGATGACGCCTTCGCACTAAAAGAACTTTTGGTCTCCAAAAGACTGATATACTGATCTGAACAATGAATGAGTGTAACAACACCCTCTTCTTTCAGCCTCCATACACTTGCCTTGGATAGTGCCTCTGAACCAAAGCCTTTGACCACTTTCCTTCCTAAATATGCTAGTCCTCCTCAGAAGAAGTGTCTTCCTCCCTGCCTTCCTGCAAAACTAATGTTGAAATGGTCACAGAAGGTCGTTTGAACTTCTCTGCCTTGATCATTGATCCAAGGTGGCTCAAACAAATGTGAAGTACATATCCTCCACAAAACTTTCATTTGTACCTGTTTGAGAAGGTATCAACAACAACTGTTAACAATAACAGAGACACAAAGAACAATTGGATGGCCTAAACTCCTACTTCACAGAGGAAACATATTTCACATCTTGTGAACACCTCCATGGCTTACATCTACCTACAAAAGATGGACTATATAAAAAGCCCACAAAAGATGCCTTTAAAAAAAATGACCCTTAAAGTCAAGCATGTAGGAAAAGACCATTAGGACTCTTTTTCAAAAGATGAAACACTTCACTATTATCTCCATCTTGGAGACGAGTTAACTTCTCCCAAGTCAGCATTGCATCACATGCATGTCAAAGCAATCAACCCTACAAGTTAATTACACACACGTGTTCAAAAAAAGGGAAACATCCACATCCCTGTGTCCATGCGCATCATGTTCGTGCATGCATTTCATCCTTCAAGTTTCATTTAAGTACACTGTACTTTCGCAGCTGAAATGAAATATAATGTTGCAGCAATAAAGTGAGCCTCCTACTCAACTTTTCCATCCACCTTCTTGGTAAAATCCTGCAATTTGCATTCAATTAACAAAGAAACATAAACATATGCATCAATAGACATGCAATCTTGATTGGATAAGAATTCTAACCATTTCTCACCAATCCCTTTCAAACGTACTACCTTTGTCTGCACATCAGCATTAACATGTGAATCATCCCGAGACACCTCATTCATGGAAACTTGCTTTCCATTTATGTTATTTTCTCTTTCCACCTTCTTCAGCGTTTGTGGAAGCATGGCTCGATTCAGAGTCCAACGCTTTTCAGCAAGATGCCCTTGCTTATGGAAGTAAGTGCAACACATGTGCATCCTCTTGACAACATGATTTGCCTTATCCAATGGACCCTTGGCTTCTTGCTTCTTTTCCTTCAAAAGTTTCCTGTATGTGGCCATTCTCTTCCAACTTCTAGAAACATTATGGTTATCCAAACCACAAAAGGAACATGCAATTCTTTTCCCATGCTTATGTGGAAATTTATCATGCTTTGCAAAATAAAAAGGAAGAAGATTATAACCAAATTTATAGGTGCCCCTTTCACCTTTATTTCCTTCATGAGGAGTTGAATCAAATGAAGAAGTGGCTCCCTTCAATGCTGTTAGAGTCTCCATAGCTCTCTTGTTCAAGTTTGTGCTTCTAAACACCTGCATCCTCCAAATGATGTTTCAAGCTATTGCATTCCTCCTGAATACAATCTTCACACTCTTGAGGTGGAAGACCTGCAATGCACCTCCTTCTTGGGGCTGTTTTAATGGTCTTCATGGCAGCTTTGGAACTTTCTCCGTAACCTTGTCCATAGCCAAGACCCAAATACTTAGGCCTTTTTCTCAATTATCATTGGCTCGAAAATACCTTGTGCATGTCTACCCAAGTTTTTTCCTTCATAATCCATCTTGGACATTAGCTTGGAACTGATGCCTTTGGTATGTTTTTCAAAATAACCAATATAAGTATTCTTAGAAGAATTTGAAGACAAACTGGAGTGGTTTACCTCTTCTTCAAGATCATACTTGACCAAGGCTTCTTTGGCAACAAAGCGCTATGACTCCAACTCATGCATCCTTTTCAAGTTCATGTTTGCAATATGAAGTTGCCTCTCCATTTCCTTCAATTTTTCAAAAAGCAACGCTTCCCTTCCTTCACGAAATTCAATTTCTCTCCAAGTATGCTTCTCTTCCTTCCCTCCTCACACATTTCTCTCACCTTGTCCATCATAATGAACAAGTCTTGCTTCATGTCTTCATAAAGAGTCTTGTGATGCAAGAGGAGTTTGAGGACTCACTTGTAGAAGTTTTCATTATACCAATGAAGAAAAGAACTTCAAGCAAGATTACTAAAGAGCTTATCTAAGCAACCTTTTGCAACAAAACTCTTGTCCTTCAGGTATTTCCTTGAGGTCCTTTGGGATAGAAGAATGCCTTTAGCCCTTCTTCCTTCTTGTCCTTCTTGGAATGAACTATCAATAGCTTTCCCTTCACCTCTGCAAACTCATAAAATAGTCAGTCTGCAACAAGCATACAATTAATGAGACAATCAATGCTTGACTGCCCAAACACCTTTCAGACAAGCAATCTCTGCTCTATTAATCAAGCATTCTGACATAACCTTCTATGAAGGTGGGGTTAATCAATCTCAGGTTTTGATACCACCTGATCTGAAAATGGGGCACTTAGGCTTCTTGTCTAACTTACAATCACCTCTCCCACTTCCAAAGCTTAAATATTCCCAAGTTTATATGATTAACCAATGCAGAATTAAATATGTGCTTGAAAATAAGGTGTATTCTTGTGTTTATTTTTAAATTGTTTTTGTATTTCAAATTTATTTGCTTGAGCTCGTATAAAACATATAATAGTGAATAAAGGAGTAGATACAATGCAACAATAAAACACAAAACACACATAGAACAATAGTTCACCCAAAACTCTTGGGCTACATCTCCTTGAGCTCTAGTCAACTCAACTAAGCTCTCTCGGATTATGGCCTATGTTCTTTTAGAAGCTCCACGCTTAACTGCACTGGTTTACACAGAACGCAATGGGTTCAGAACACAATCTTATCCCCTGGCTCTGAAGCTCTCGGCTTTCTGGCTCTAGATTTGGCTTTCTACAACTTTTAGCTCTCTCACTTTTCACTTGAACTCCAAGTGACTCCAAAGACTCCTCAGCTGCTCTGCGCATTCTCTTTTTCGCTCTCTCTGCTCCCTTTTACTTCTGCCTACTCTCAATTGAGCTCTCTGCCTCCTTTGAGGTACTTTTTCGGCTACCCCAACCATTTCTCTGCATTTCATTATCCCTCTGTTGCTCTACGGCTTCTTTGCTTCCTATCAGTTAGACTCGCCATCTAGCTCTACACCTCTGTGGCTTCAAAATTCATCATTGCTTGTAAAAACTCTTGCTGCAGCTTCGCATGACGATAAGGAGCAGTTAGAGAGGTTTCGGGGCCTTCTCATAGGAAAAATCCCAAAAATTGACAAAATCCCATTACAGAGAGAGTGTCTGGAAAATACACTCTCGGGCTTGATTTTTGGACTTGAAATCCCATTCAGTCACCCCTAAAATCCCTATCCGATCTGCCATTAAGCATTATATCACATTGTATTAACGTATTGGGTAAAATCCCAAATACATGGGAAAACATTGAAAAACCCAACAAAATCATTTTTTATCAGACTTCAAATTATATTGAAATCACCCTAAAATCGCATCAAGTCCACCTTTGGTCGCTATCACAATCCCCACCGTCAATCTATGGGATCTCCGATTAACGGTCAATATCTAATTTCGAGCAGCTTAGGAAAAGGGAGGCTACTCGCCTGAAAAGGCGGTATTCCTCTCTCCTGCGCTACTCATGTGTCGACGAGTGTGTGGGCTTGGGCGGAGCCAGCCTAATGCCGCTTTCCACCATAGGCCACCAAAAATCCTGCCTTTACGAAACTCAAATAACATGGCACCATGTTTACAATTCTGTTTCGGGTTCGATTTATTGCTTCGGGCAATTTCCTTTGTATTTCGGTTTTTACACCGAAATGCGCTAATACAGAGGAAATCCCTTTACGCAAGAACTCAAACATTATGAAGTTGGGTTTATAAAACCCATCGGGTCTGGCGATCGCAGTTGCATGTATTATCACTCCTTTTATCGCCGCGATGTGATATATCGCCGCGATGTGATATATCGCAATCACTCATCGCATAGCCCCGGGCGTCCGCCCCTTGTCTTATGCCATCACTGATGCCAGTTTCCCGATTTCGACGATTGGAATATCGCATCGGCCCAATCCTAACCTTTTTTATTTCACATGTATGCCTCCAATCCAATATGTCACGCCCCCTATTCTTTTTTCGTTTAATTGGCCAAGTGTGGCACCGCCTAAGAAATTAGCATGTTCCATTGTTATCTTACTTTACAAACTACACCTTAACATTCATCTTCATTCATGAATAACATAAAATTAATGTGCAAAATCCATTAACTTATAACATCAAGAATAAACATCCATAGAACAAGAGGAGAACACATTCATATGTAACAACAATATTTTATTATATAAGTATGAGAGACTTTACAATGACCGGGAGCTAGGCTCCACCGGCATTACAACAAAGTCGGGCACCCACTCGTGCATGACCACACAGTGGTCTCACCCTCCAACCGATATACAACACACGAGTTCCTTTTTCAAGGCGGGTGGACGCGCTCATGCACGACCCTCACTCTAGATACAACCCAAACTCGTTCAAGAACTTCGGCGGGCGGATGCCATCACACACCCACCACCCACACCTTCAACCGAACTCCCTTCCGTGCAAGAACCATGTAGACTCTCCCGGCGACCAGGCGCATAGAGTTGCGCCTTCGCTGCGGCTTTATCACCCTTCCTTGCACTTCCTGTTCAAGTGTTCCATGCCAAGTGCAATGCTCCAAATGCCATGTTTCACCGCTCATATATATGATATCTTGTGTGGAGGTCGCATCCTCGGCTGACCCTCCATCCATCCTTCAATTGTGCGTTCATCAAACAATCTTTGCCTTTTGTGTGGGTCAGCGCGTCCATGGCGCGACACTGCCTACCAACATCACTCTTTGTTTTTCTTTCATCCACAGTCGGCTTGTGGTGTGAGCTCCCCAACTCGCCCATATAAACGTGAAACGCCAACTCGCCCGCGTATAACATAACGCCTCGTCCTTGTCGCTCCACGCTTTTGTATGACCTTGCTACTTCGCACGGTGGGAGGGCGCGCCCGGTTAGCTCGCCAACCGCAAGGTGTTACACGATATGTCAGGAATCCGCAATCAGGGGTTTCTCCCTTCTGCTTAAGTCCGCCTTTTCAACCTCCTTCGATGCGATTTTCCTTTATAACGGGTTTTTGGCCATTTTAGGGGATTTTGCATCTTTTTCCAAAGAACCAAGGGCATCTTCTTTCTGCGATAAATTATGCATCCTAATCCCATTTTTGCCCCTTCAAGTTGCAGTAGATTCAGAAGGAAAAGATCTCTGCAATGGGGTTATTTCCAGGAACTTCCTTGGACTTTCATTTTCCTCTGTGAGGAACACTTAGACTTAGGAGTCTATCCAAAATCCATTTTTATCAACTCTATGTCAAAACAGTCTTTAATTTAAAATCAATTAGTCATTCTTATCATTTGTTTTAATTTTAAAACAATAACAAGATTGACAAAGTAGGGCCCATTGAATGGTTTTTGTTATGAGAGACTCCCTATAATATTTTTGAACAAGACTTATAATCAAGTACTTTAATCTTTACAATTAATTTCAATTTGATTATTAACTTTGTTACTAGGAAAAATGACATAAAAATAGATTTTAAAATAGAAACTATGTTATAATCATTAATTATAATGAAAAAATAAGATTTAATAACTAATTTCTTTGTTATGCTCATTTTGTTTTCTTTCCTCGAAACTTTTAATATAAGGAAAATATTTAAAGCAAAAAATTATTGGTGAAGTGTTAATTTTTTATCAAAGTACCACTCTTGGAGTGCAAAATCTTAAACATAGTGTTGTTTGTCATTTAAGAAAATAAATTAAATTCAAACCCTCCCTTCCACTACTCGTCAAGTTGCCCAAGACAAATATTTACCATGAAACAAACCATAAATTTTCGCTCGTAAAGACGAATCCAAAGTCAAACCCTCCATTCCACTACTAGTGAAGGAGCCCAACCCAAATATTTACCATGAAACAAACAAGAGCTCTCCCAAAAGCAAATGGCACTAGTGTTGGAGGTCTCTTTAAATCTGAAATAATCAAATCCATCTGTCATGAGGCAAAGGATGGCCACCAAGCCATCTCTCTTAATTTCTTCGTCTATCCCATACTCATTCATTTCATCCATTAACAACTCGATTGAGATTAAAATTCTTTGAAATACGAAAAATATATATTTTAGTTATTCATATGTTTTTGAATTCTTTATTTTTTCAGAAAAAAAAGCACTATAAGGATTATATTATGTATATGAAAATACAAAGCCGATATGTACAATAATCTCGAGGATCATAATTCTTGGATTTTTCCCTCGAACCTGATGGATGATAAAAGAGAGTATCATATTCATTTGGGGGCATTTAAAACATAGCAATTTTTTTTTTACTATCTGGCAATTCAGAAAGACAGAAGGAGATAGTGATCCAAATAGCTTGTCCATATAGCAAAAAACAGAATTTTTGCAAGTATTTATGTGTCGGGCATAGAGAAAGGTTGGATCTCGTATGCGTAGGAATCCATCATGATGACCAGATACCAAATACTGATTGGAGAGTGCAACCCTTTTTTTGACAGAAAATCCGCTTGCATGTTTTGGTTGTGCATAATATGAGCAATAGGGAATGTGACAGAGTTCCATAGAGATGCAACCCTATTAAGCCATCCTGAAAGGATATCATTTTATATTTTCTGCTTTCAATTCACATGGTCTATAATAGTTTTTGAGTCACCAAATACATTTATAGGACCAATATCCATGAAAGAACAGAAGATGAGCAGTCCATGCAGGGCCATGGCCTCTGCCTTGTTATTAGTACCTTTACCACCATTCCAGAAAATAGAAAAATGATGATCCTTTGAAAAAGCTATGAAGACTCTGCAAGCGCAAATGCCATCCTTTGCCGCACCGTCAAAGTGTGCTCTTGGACATAAAAGCAGCAGTGGGGCAGAGGGAGCCATATGGTGAATTTTCTGCTGAGACATGTTCTGAAGGAAGGAGAAATAATACGGGATAATATTGTCTATAATACTTCCAAAGACCTAAGTGTTGTTTTGAAAGATTTTATTGTTCCGCCATTTCCATATGAACCAAATAGTAATCATAGGAATGGAACGCCAGTCAAGTCTAAGAGCGCCCCACCATACGAAGGCTTCTTTTATTGAAGGATGTGAAACAAACGGAAAGCCAAAGAAAGAAGCCAGTTTCCTCGAGATAAGCTGAGTCTGTGGGTAGAGTAAAAACATATGCAGGTTATCTTCTGAATTGTCTAGGCACATCAGGCAAATCGATGGACCCTTCTAGTGCCTTTTTTGTGAATTGTTCCATGAGAGATTTCTATTATGATATACGAGCCATGAGAATAGGATGATTTTCATTGGGCAACTGACCTTCCATAGGGTGAAAGGAAATGTATTCTGTGAGGGCTCTCTGAGCTGCACTAATAGGGATAAGTATAATTCTCTTACCTGGATATTGGACGATCCTTTCTTATCCTACCGCACTAAACAATCTCTGTCTGAATTTTTGAAAATACCTGCATTCTTCATATTCCAAATGATGTTGTTCCATTGGGCAGCCACGACACCATCAATGCCCAGATCTCGATCTGATTTCCATATCGGGATGGCATTCTTCCAACCTTCAATAACCTGAGCCCAGAAAAAATATACCCTTTTAATGGAGAAATCTAAGAAGCTTTGGGTCAATATTTGGTTCTGGATCAATTCCCATGATGGCATCCAACCCAATCAGGATATTGTTGCCATTTTGAAATTTCCATATAAAATTCCTGCAGAAAAAAGGCAGAATTTTCTGAAAGCTTCTCCAAATCCCTGAGCCTTGTGAGGGCCAAGAGAGGCCACTCCTGTACCAGTAGGATATATCTTTGTTCCCAAGGTATTTCGATTTGATAATATGACTCCATAAGTTCGTCCCGAAGATCGCCCGCTACAGATATTTACATAAGAGCGCATTTCCAAATATGCGGAGATTCATGATGCCCGAGCCGCCAAGTCTTTTGGGAAGAGAGATGAAATCCAACCATGAGAGGTGATATTTACTTCTTTCCTTACTGCCACCTGAGACGAAGGAAGCCATTAAGCTGTTTAATTTATTTATTATAGATGATGGGATATAAAACAAATGAGCCCAGTATACACTGATTTGAGCCAAAACCACGTGAGATAAAATCGTTCTACCTGTAAGTGATAAGCATTTACACTCCCATCCTTGAATCCTCTTATGAAATATGTTAGTGATCCATGACCAATCCAAAGAATTATATCCTGAGGGCTTAAGATGATATCCCAAATATTTAGCCCGTATTTAATGGAGGCCGCCTGAATAATTAAAAGCTGGGAAATATATACCATTACTCCATATTCATCCTTACCATATTGGAAAGATGATTTTCTTTCTTTGACATAGAGACCAATGGCTCTTTGAAATAGCAAAATAATTTCATGCATAATATGCTAGGTGAACCTGCAAAGTCTAGCAAACAATAGCATATCATCCACAAAGAGATTATGAGTATGAAAATTACCTCTGGAGATGACAAGGGGGCCAATTTTTCCATCATTGACCGCTTTCTTGATGTGTAGACTAAGGGAATCCATAACGAGGATGAATAAAATAGGGGATAAGGAGCACCCTTGTCCAAGGCCTCTTCCAGACAGGAAAAAAGGGGTGGGCAGCCCATTGATAAGGATCGCATAATTGACACCTTCCACGCAAGACATGATCCATTTGGTGCACCTGTCATTTAGCCCGATTTTGATGAGCAAACATCTGAGGAAGCTCCAATCAAGGCAGTCGCATGCCCTTTTTAAATCGATTTTGAGGATGACAGCTTCTATATTTTTGAATGTATAGAGTGCATAGCTTCCTGAGTTATGGCTACAGCTTCAAGGATGTTCCTTCCACACAGGAATCCATGTTGTTCCTTTGAAATATGTTCTGATAATTTTCCTCGGATTCTCTGTACAATAATCTTAGAAGTGATTTTATAAATTACATTACACAATGAAATCGATCTATAATCTGCAAAGGTGGAGGAGTCCTTTCTTTTTGGGATCAGCGCAATATAGGTGGAAGAAATATTTGGATGAATTCTCCCTTGAGTTCTAATCTCTTCAACCATACCCAGTATATCATTCTTCATTATGTCAAAGAAGTGGATGAAAATGTCAATGGACCAGCCATCTCATTCGGGGCATTTATCCTTTTTGAAATCTTTCATGACAACGCGAATTTCCTCCTCTGAAATCTCAGCAAAGAGCCTTTCATTATCTTCATCATTGAACATATTTGAAAAAGGATCAATACCCATAGAATGTCATTAACCTCCCTATTTTCCTCTCTTTTGTATGCCTTTTTGAAATAGTTGACAGCTTCATTTGCTATGTCTTCTTGAGAGTACAGGAAACTGTCGGCATCATTTTTGATTTGCCATATGGAATTGACAGCTCTTCTTTTACTAGCAAATCGATGAAAGCACTTGGTGTTCTTGTCGCCCTCTTTCATCCAAGTGATTCGGCTTTTGAGCTTCCAAGAGATTGCTTCAATCTTTAATAGATTTTGTTTCTTCTTTTCAAGTTCCCATATCTGGGCCTGAGTATTCCATGGCATGGCTTGAGTCTTCATGCTCTCAGCTAATACAACAAGTTCCTTTTCAATCTGTTTCAACTCATAACAGTTTTCATATTTTTTTTTGGATTTGCCACTCTTTAACCTTGGATTTAAGATTGGTCAGTTCATAAATAAAGAGCTGCGATGGAGAGGCCTGCACAAGAATATCATTAGCCGTCGAGCACTCCTGAACCATGTTGACGAAAGCTTCCTCTTCAAGCCAATAACGATTAAATTTGAACGGATAACCTTTGCGAGCATTAGAGGACAACCATTGAAGAGAGACCGGCCTATGGTCGGAAATAAAAATTGGGAGAATGTGAGAGGTTGGGATACCATGCTTTTCAATCAACTGTTCGTCCATAATAAATTTGTCCAATATTTTTGCAATATAGGCCTCGCCCAAGCGACCATTATCCCGTGTGGGAGACAATGAATCCGGAGATATGTCAAAAAAACTGAAAAGCATCAAAGCTTTGTTGATTTTCTCCCCAATAGAATCGGCTTTCTTCCCCCTTCCCCACACTTCATCTGGTCCCATCGTGCAGTTTATATCTCCCTCTATGAGGAGCGCTTCATTCTCCAAGATTCCAGAAACAATGAAAGGGTCCCAAAAGGTTGCTTTGTCCTTATAAGGAGCATAAACATTCATAATATGAATTCTGTGAGGACATCCTCTAAAATTTGCAGAAACTAGAATTCCGACAAGGCATCTGAATGTTTTTGCAGAGACCCATCTCGGATCCCAAATCACAGCAAGACCTCCTGAAAGACCCGATGCTTCTGTTGTCGCAATATACCAGGAAGGGAACATTCACCTGAAGTAAGAGATGGTGTCGTGACAGTTATGCATAGTTTCCTGTATTAAGATCAACCTGTATGAAGACAAGAAGAATAAACATTTTAGAGCATTGTATTTGGGACTTGCCCCGAGTCCCCTGATGCTGATGGAAAGTATATTCATCATTTAATACTATTATCGGGAAAATCTTCTCTAAGAGGCCCAATACCAGAGGAATGATAGATGGGAATATCAATAAGGGACGAGTCTTGGAAATCCAGGTGTCGTGATCCCTTCCAACCTCTAAAGTGTCGACTGCCCCTATTTGATTTCCAGCGAACAGTGATGTTGATAGCAGAATTTGGACTAATACACGACGAAGAAGATTTCCAAGGTTTGTGGATGGTCACGGGGAGAAGGTGAAGAGAATTTTTTTTGCAGCGGCGCGTCCAAATCGCTTCTGATGGAATTGGAGGGGGATGGTAGTGGAGAGAGGGGGAGAAATGTATTTCATGGGAGCTTTCCCTTTTGAGGCCGAGCGAAATCATGGGGAGCAGATGGATGGAGAGGGGATAAGAATGGTGGGGGATCAGTCTGCTCTGATGGGTGAAGGGGAAGAGGAAAGGATAATGCGGGAGTTTATTGCCTATTGGGCAGGGAAATCCATTCTATCCATGGAGGGAGGGGGAGCAATCAGGAAATCAGGGGAAGGTATAGGAGGGGGAGACAGATGAGAGAAAACAGGATTACATACAACATGCAGATACCCCTCAGAATTTGATCTCCTAATGAGAGTGTAAGAGGATTTGAGGATCCAGGGTGAGAGGGAGGAACGCTGATTTTGTCCCCGTATCAGATTTAAAGAGGATTGGCATATCTCATATCAGGCAAGAGGGAGAATCTCTTTTGGGGGAGAAACTTCATTGAAGAAGCGGCTATCTTTGAAATCAACAGCGGGTGACCCAATGGAGTCGTTTGTAATGTTTTTAACTTTGTGGATCTTCTTCCATACCATACCATGATTTTTCCGCGGACAATTCTCCTTTAAATGACCCGTTTTATGACACAAATCACACCTAAAAGGCACGCCCGAGTAGTCCAGCCTTTGTGAGGCTCATAAATTACCCGAGATGAGATCGATGTGATCTGGAAAACTGCCTCGGTAATCGTTTTCGATCTGCATCCAAGAAACCCTTTTGTCCTTTCCTCCAAGGCAACCAGGATCAACGTAGATGAATCTTAAGATAGCATTGCCAATGGAGGAGAGAGTCTCCTTTGTCCACAATTCAATAGGCAACGCTGGAAGTTTAACGCAAATGAAATAGTTTTGCGGGGTGTTGCGGAGAGGGTCAAAACCTATATACCACCTGTGAAGAGCGAGATAGCTTCACCCATGGACCCAAGGCAGTTTCCAAATGATGTAGAGATCTTTCACTTTCAAAAAGTGGAAGCTATACCAACCACGCATCAAGCAGACTATGGTGGGCGTGTAACCAATGAGTGGTCCCCATCAATCCCCCAACCATTTACGAAGTTGATTATCATTCATATGAGAGAAATGCCACTTCCTTATTAAAGCGCACGATTGCAGACTTGTTATTCAGTCCGATAGTTTTCCCCCATCCAAACAAATCGTCGAGGGAGAAGGAGTGATTTTCGTAGGCCAATGTTTATGCTTGCGGCGGGGAGCAGATGGGGAACACACGAAAACGTCAAATTCATGAAGGGAAGGATGGAGATGTTCCACCAACCTGGCGCGCCAATCGGGAGCTTTGTTAGCTCTAACATATGCAGTCTCAGCTTCCACCACGGCTCGGATCAAATCCGACGTGTCAGATTCTACATGAAGGATTCCCATAGTACATACAATTACGCCATCAAGGATAGGGAGAGTCACGTCCAGAAGGAAGATAGATAAAAATCCTATCTACAAGAGCCCACCTCGGGATCTCGAAAATGCTTCGATATTTGGAAACTTCATAGCAAAGATCCAGAAGTACTTAGCAAATCCAAGGGGATCGTACTTGAAAGCCAAGAATTCTCCCGGTATTAATAGGAAAGAGGAAAAAATCCGATGCAAGGACTAAATAGAGTAAAGAAGAGGTCAAGGGGATCCGATCGAGGTTTTCCTTTACATAGAAAGGTAGGTAGATATAGTAAAGAGGTCATACAGAGAAGAGGAATTTGAAAAAAGTCTCAAATGAGGTACCGACAGAATCCGATAGGGAGTGATCAGAAAAAAGAAAGCCAACAATAAAAAAAACCAGCAGGAGATCATGCTTGAAGAGAATTACATTCAAGTGGAGGCTTCCGGGCAGACGACACAACAGCAAACGATCCCGAAAACACACCGCCAATGGCCAATCTTCAGCTGACATCAGTGCAGGGTCTAAAAACTATGAAGTGATTTTTGAAATACTCAATAGACGACTACAAAAGAATTGAGATCTCCGACCAGGTCATGATATTCTCGGAGTGGAGACTTTGATAATGCAGAACTTGAAGTTCAAAAGATCACTCTAGAGACAGATATTATAACTTTAAAGGAGCATTAATAGACCAATTCTATTTATTGTTATTCATTCTCAACTGTAATCTCATAATCATCCTAGAGCTAAATGAAGCATTAACACACACACACATGATTTTGTATACATTTTTCGTAATAATGTAATGGTGTAATATAAGATTAATTGAATTTTTTAACTTGTAACCTTTCTTAATATATTTAAATATAATATCTATAAAATTGTAAATTTTATTTTATTGGTTATATTTAAAATTCATTGTAATTAAAACTTTAGTTTTTATATAAAACCAAAATTCTAAATTTATCTTAATTTGATCGATTATATAAAATATATTATACACAACAATATAATTACTTTCATATATATTGAAATCATATAAATATTAGAAATTAATTATGCAAAAATATTATAATATTACTTTATGCAAAAATGGCTTTTATTTAATTCAATTTAATATATTGAATTTTGATGTTTATGGATATGAACTTCTCTAAATTAATAGTGGAGTGTGTGATGTTTAATTTAAAATTGAAGTTGTACAATAAAAATTAATTTTAATTATAATTGTAGTTTTTTTATTAAGATATATAAATTTAATTAAAATAAACTAATAAATAAGACGAGTTATTTTTATTTATTATGAAATGACTTGTATATGTTAATGAAATAAAGTAAATTAGATATATAGTAAAATTGATGTAGTACAATGTTTTAAATACATATACTACTCAAGAGGCCACCGTCATGGTGGTGCCCTCTAGTACACCATGGTTTTAGAGGGGGCGTTCAACATGGAAACCCTAGTTGTGGGTCCCTCATTTAATGGGGACCTACTTTTAGAAGGTTCAATAGGGGCATGAGACAACCATCCATGTTCATGATGAAGTCCGAGTGGTGTACTCGAAGTTAAGGAAGGGGGCGAAGTGTGAAATTGAATATTTCCCATGTTTAAATTCACCTAATCTGAACATCATCCTTGGGAGTATCCTGTGACCGAGAACAGTTTGTGCACATCACAAAGCCATTTAAATTACATGTGGATGCTACATGGCATTAAGAAATTGGCCTAACATCAATTGGCCATAACTTTCAATCCAAAAGTCACATTTAAATGGAATTTATATTTCTCTAAAGCCCTCCACAAGCTAGACTAGATAATGGTATCAAATTTTATTTCTGCAAACTTTGGAAGAGAAGGATTTTTTGTGAGGCCATATTCATAACAAACTTGAGAGGTTGGGATAAGTCATAGATAACACCTTCAAGAGCTCGAGATAGTATGATGGGTGAGAGGGAGTGTTATAGTTATGTTTATAAATTTTAATAAATGGTGTGTTATAGTATCAATGGCCATGGAAAGGTACATCCATTCATGTTGAGTTGGGTTCTCTAACCAATGTGATCTCTGCCATAGAATAGATGGAGATGTTTATGGCTTCCATGACACTTTATTTATATCCCATAGTAAGTGGTATAGGTTCCACCACACGGTATTTCTCTCCAATCTCATAACTTATAATAGTGGTATCTATTCTTTGTAAAGTCATTATTTTTATTTTTTTGCTTTTTCCTTTAGAAGCTGAAGATAAAGACAGAAGGGGATTGTCTTCTTCCTCTCTTATTTTCCCTCTTTAGGCATAAGTAATTTCAACTTTTTTTATAACCGTTGAAGTAGATCTCTCATATTAACCTCTTTAACATATTTTTCAAAGAATTTATTATACCAACATAAATTCTCATTCACTATAATTTTCTTTTTTAAAAAATAAAACAATATTTCATCGCATATCCTTTAATTTTCCTCAACCCAAGAACAAAGAAAAGTAGTATAATAATATTATGTCTCTGAACGCTGGAATCCTTCAATGCTACTTCGTGCCAACTCTACAAAGACGACATTAGTTAGTTAGTTAACATTCCGTGGAAGAGGTTAATGGAGTTTTAGTGTTGTTAATATAAGACATTGATGTGAGGCAGTGAATGCTCTCGAGGGATATGATTTTTAAGAAAGCCGAACAACCCTTGGACAGAATAGGGAGACCCTAGGTATATGTCATAAAAAAAATCATATACCTCGATTTAGAAAACAAAGTGATTTGCCTCCTCTACCATAATTTATAAATGTTTTCTAAGAGAGGGAAAGAGGCAAGGAATCATCTAGTGTGTATGATTTCTTCTATTTCATCCCGTATCAAAATCAACAATGAAAAATACAGATTACACATTTGTACAAAACCTTTTGAAAAGACCCATTGAGTCGTGGTGATTGTTAGTGCTAAGATGGTATCTCTACTAAAGATAATTTGTATCAATGATCAAATTCAGTTAATAGTTATGAATGCTAATAGAGCTATCTAAAACAAATATTATTTCCGAAGGAAGAAAAAAATAACTATTTCACAATAGCTAGCAATGTAGGAAGAACAACTCTTAATTCCACACACTTTCTTTCTAATGTGGTTAGGGAATTCCGTGACCTTGAATCAAACTCTACCATGTTATAATATATTCTATAGAAACCCATGTTGAAGCATAGACACAAATATTGTAGCATGATTGATTGATGATGGGAGGAAAGAGAAAGGCATTTATCTTTAGAAAGAGTTTTAGCTATTGGATGTCTACCTTTTTATTATTTTGTCTTGTAAGTTTGTACAAAAGAAATCCAAATGCTATAGATGTGGAGAGATTTCTATAAGTGCTATTACACTTCCATATGAAATAAACGACTTCTTATTGAAAATAAATGCACAACATTATATATGGATTTACTTTTGAAAACATTGTTAGATTTGCTCGATCAAATGAAACTTCTTAGGATTTTCAATGATATTGTTAGTGAACATGTTGTTTGCCCTTTGAATTCTTTTTGGCATTTGTAAAGGAAACACTTTGAGATTAGTCAACTAATGTGTAAGCCTAAATTTTGTTGTAATTCACTACTCTAATTGTTATCTAGCTAAGTATAGATGCTTGAAGAAGAATATGGAAGAAGACTTTGAAAATTGAACCAAGGTGTTGGAGATCCAAACATATTTTCCCATTGTATGCATCTTTTTAGAAAAACATGAAGTGCAACAACTTCTTGCATGCAAAAAGAATGGTTGGTCAAAATTTTATAAATGAGGGTTGGGTCCATAGATAAAGACTTAACTCAAGAGTTGGAACACATGGGAAGTAACTTAGAGAGAGTCTTGGACCAAGCTCTATAAATCACCAAAGATTAATGGAAGAGGCACTAACATATAAAAGTAACTAGGGACATCCTTAGAGAGGATGATGCTTACCTCTCAATGTGGTCTCGTCATTTTGTGTGGTGATTATGTTCAATAGAGTATCCTCGAGGTCTTTGTAAGGGTTATAGTTTATCTTTGTTGTGTTTATTTGGTTTATTAGTTTGAACACGCATTAAATTTTTGAACTCGAGGTCTTTGCAAGGGTTATAGTTTATATTTGTCGTGTTTATTTGGTTTATTAGTTTGAACCCGCATTGAATTTTTGAACTTTGTTATAACAGAAAAATTATTTTGTGAATTTAAATTTCAGCCTTAACGGCCACATTTCAAATTTCAAATTTTATGAGTGATGAACCGCCTCACCTGGTGCCACCAGCGTGTCGGATTCCAAAATCTTTTATCATCCCAAATGAAATACCTAAAACATAAATATCCCATCCCATCTCGATATAATTAGTATAAGCGGGCCGCATTTGGGAGGTTGTACAGGTGAAGCGAGGCCAGGCTGGGCATCATGTCCTTTTGACGGGAAATGCATAAGGATATAAATGCGTAGAGCAGCGCGGGATTTGAGGAGCTACGAATTTGAGAGTGGGTGTACCTTCGATTCCCTGATTATGCCTTTACATTTGGTACTGTTCCATCTGCGAGCTTCACAAACTGCCGACCCATGACACTACTTCGAATTTAATATTATGCCTTTACATTTGGTACTGTTCCATCTGGGAGCTTCACAAACTGCCGACCCATGATACTACTTTGAGTTTAATTTGTGAGTTGGCAGGAGATTGGAGATGGCTGGGCTTTTTTAGGTTGTCAAATGTTTTCACAAGGTTTCTGGTTTTTTTGGTTGTTGTTTTCAACCATGGCCATGCTTAATTGGATAATTGTTTCTGCGTCTGTCTTTGTTTTTTTTTCTGGGTTTATGGTTTTATTTTATTTTTCTATTTTTGTTTTGGCTTGGTTCTGGTTTTTTTTTGGTGTTGGTGGAGAGGTACATGCTCTAGTTGGTTGTGTTTAGGAGGGAGAGGAGTTTGGATTGGTGGGGGTTAGGAGGGAGGATGATGCGAAAGAGAAGAAAAGAGAACATGGCATCTTGCTGGCACAAGGTATGTACTTTTTTATTTTTTATTTGTATTTTAGAATGGTTTTGTAATGGACAGTCTGAATTAATTGTGTGCGCGCTTAGAACATTATATTATGCACTTTTTTTTTTCTAATAATCCTTATTTTTGGCTTTGTTTTTTAGTACAGAGACAGAAACACTGATTTAATGGATAATTGTAAAATGCATGCAATGGGTTTTTTCTATAGCAAGTGAGAATCTAAATTATGGCTTCTCTAATTAACAATTTAGGATTCAAATACATTATAGTTTTCCCTTTTATTCAAAGTCCATGTAAAGATAGAACCTATTTAAAGAATTCATGATCTCTCATGCCTTGGATTTCTGAGACTGTATTTAAGAGCTGGGGATAATCGTCAAAGCTTCTTTTGATTCAATGTTCTTGCATAGGATTTCTAAGACTGTATTTAAGAGGTGGGGATAATCTTCAAATCTTCTTTTGATTCAATGTTCTTGGACAGTTACAGGCATATTGTCTTTTATATTGTTTTTAATAGCGCAGAGTTATAATTTAGATTATTCGTTGTTTTGTTTTAGCTTTAAAAGAAAATTGAGGTTTATCCGGATTCGTTCGTTCTCCCACACTGTTAGGCTTCTATTAGGCTTCTATTTCAAAGATATGGTCTCACACAACCCGAGTTGGCATAGCTATGGAAACAAATACTTGCGTGAGGGTCAGCGCCCTTGCTTACTCCAAGGCAATGCGCCCAGCACAGGTAGGTAAATATAGAAGCCTACGGCAGGGAATGCGACTGCGAACCAGTATTCAGTCATTTTTGCTATAATAGCTGCTGGAAAAAGGGCCATTGGTTTGTTATTTATTAAATGCCTAATTAGACTTACCTGGTCACAGCCATAATGGCTATGGTTTTCGAAATTCATTCCTGACTGGGCCCTAAAAAAATGCAGCTAATGTGGGTAGTAAAAGTTACAGGGTATTCACCTAAAAAGGTCGTTACTTAATTCGGCATGGCATCTTAGTGTTGAACGGCGGCCCTGTTCCAGTTTTTGCTTCGTTCTTGCCTCTGCCCAGTGCTGCGATAGGTCTAGGTCTAGGTCTCGTGATTTGTGCTAACGAGTAGTTTAGGAGAG
Source organism: Pinus taeda (assembly GCA_000404065.3). Taxonomy (NCBI): domain Eukaryota; kingdom Viridiplantae; phylum Streptophyta; class Pinopsida; order Pinales; family Pinaceae; genus Pinus; species Pinus taeda. Next base: position 75,620 of record APFE030124502.1, read on the forward strand.
GCACCTTTATTTTGTCAGCGGTGAAGCAAATTACTACCTCCTTGCCTGAAATCAGTCCCTTAGAAATTGTGTCACGCAGGATTCTCATTCTTTATTCTCCCTTGAAATCAATCCCTTAGAAATGGTGTCACCCAGGTTTCGTGTTCTTTGTTCTCCCTTGATAAGTCACTATGAACATTTTTGTGGGGATAGCCTATATAAGTGTTTTTTCTATTACATTTTTTGGGATAGCCTATATAAGTGTGTCTTTTATTACATTTTTGTGGGAATAGTTTATATAAGTGCTTTTTATATTTAAGCTTTTATATCAGGTTGAAAGATTACAGTCCAAATAATCTAATTGAAATAGCAGAGACTTCTCATGATGATGTTTATGTCAACTGAATTAAATTGAAATCATAACAACATTGACAACATTCTCTAAATTGAAATCATAACAACATTATTCTCTAACAGGCCTTAGATCAAAATGCTTTGGATATGGAGTAGAGCAGATGCCAATTGCAAAACATAGGCCAACAAATATTTTTGCTCTGTTGTGAACTTTTTTGAAGAATGAGGTGTAGATGTGGACAAGAAAAGAGGTGTCCTATTATTAGGGGGCTTGCCTTAGGTTTATTATTAGGGGGTTTGCCTTAGGTTGCTGATATGGTGTGAGAAAAGAGGATATTTAGTTGTTTAAGACATTCAATTAGCTTGCTTTTACTTTTACAGCTGTGGATAATCTCATGTATGCCTATATATATTACAGTGTATTATTTTTTGATTTCATGTGAAATGTTTGGGGAAATTTATAAAGGGCAAGTTTCTATTGTGTATCACATTTATTTATTTTGAATTGGATTTGAAAGAATATTTAATTAATTGTACTTTCTGTTTATGGTATAAAGATAAAATTGCTATTAAACATTTAACCTTATTATGATATGAAACAGGTGGACTGAGGAGGAGAGCAGAGATGAAATATGGTTTAACAAAAGAGTAACATCTTTTTGGGTGGTTGGAAGGTAATAAGGAAGTTTTGCATAGGGTTGTAGTTCAATTCATGATATAGATCAATAGCATAACAGTTAGATTTGAAAGAATGTTTAAGAAATTATTATTATTATTATTATTATTATTAATGGACAATAAAATTGCAACTAAATATTTAATTCTTTTGTGATATGTAACAGATATATGGAAAATGATCTTTACAAGAGTAAGATATTGTGCCCTACAAGGCAAGGTGCATGCAGAACCTAGGTTGATGGAAGGTCCAAATCATATAGGAGTACCAAGTAGATGATGTGTAATTTGTTAAGACAATTATATTATTGTTGATGTAAAGAGCTAATAATAAAGCATTTTCTTTCTGAGAGGGCCTTGCCCCTTCTCCCAACCTTCATGGATAGCCATGGCCAAAGCTATCATGCAAGGGTGTTTTTTATTGATTTGTGGTTTAGTTTTTAATTTTTTTCTATTATATTTTTATGCCTTCAGTTTTTAATATTCTAATTTTAAATTTATTTCTACCATCATTTTATGATAAGCATTTTTCAAATTATCTATTTTGAACTTGAAAGATTAATAATAACAATTTTTTAAATTATTTATCAACTTGAAAGATTCAAATAATTATTATTTTTTTGAATGAAGTGCACTCTTATATTAGTTTTTTTTCATAATAGTTTTACAATAAAATTGTTAACAAAATATTACCTTGAAATTTTCATTGGACTCTCTATGTAAAAAATTCTATATATTTAATTTTTAACCTCACATTTCAAACTTTAAGTTTTGCATTTTGAAACTTGATGTGCCTCTCTTTATTTTAAATTTCCCATCTCAAAATTGAAATCTTAGCACACTAATAACAATTGTAAAATTACATTTGAAAATTACAATGTTTGATAAATCTACAATTGCATTTTTAATCTACACTTATGAAAATCACTTTTAAAAAATTCAATGTTTGATGTCTTGGACACTTCCACTCTATTTCATTTTCAATTCCACTACTTAAAATTTGATACTTATACACACATTTACATACTCCAATGACATTCATAAAATTAAATTTGTGAACTTTCTACAACCTCTTGTTAAAATCTGATATATCTAATAAAGAAGAACATTATAAACATAAACTTAAATCTATTTGTGTGTGTTGTGATGTGTTGTGTTATGTTGTGTTGTAGTGTTTTGTGTTGCATACTATTAATCTCTACCTCTAATGTTTATGTTGTTGTTGTTGTGTTTTGTGTATAAGGTGATACACATAACACTCTATTTAAGTTGATTTAACTATTCAAAAATTGTTGTTTGATAATTTCTAAATTTATTTTCTACTTAATGACATATTATATTATAAATTTTTGGGTTTTCCATCAAATATTTAAATCTCAAATTTTCAAGTTTTAACTAAACTAATTTAAAATCTACTCTCATATTTTAAAACTTAATACTGCATTTCATATTTCATATAATAAACTTTAGAGTTTGGATATATGTTAATGACAATGAGAAAATGGAATTTAATTTTTTTTTTTTTTGGGACTAGTTTCTACAACTTCACATTAAAGTTATATATAGTTAATAATGAACTTTCAAATTTGAACATTTATACAAACACTATTTACATTTTCATAATTTTTTTCAAAAGTTTAGTTCCTTTGTTTGTTATTTAATTTGCGCTGTCACATTTTAAAATTTGATGCTTGTGTCTGACCTAATAGCATTTAAAATTCTCTTTAACAATTGAAACGTACATTTAAATTTATAGAACTCTTAAAAATTAAATATAGTTAAGAAACTAGGAAAACAAAATGTTAATGTGAACTCTTAAAATTTATATGAAACAAAACTTGTGTATTTTAAAATAATTTGAATACATTGAAATTTGATGTTTTGCGGGAGTGACTTGTAAAAAAAAACAAAATGTATTTGATTGTATGACATTATTTTATAATTTTAAATTGCATGTTCAACTAACCTTTCCTTTTTTCCAATAATTTCACATTTTTTCATCAAATTTTTAGATATAATAAATTACCAGTGTTTGTTTTACAATAGTTTAAAATAATCTAAATTACCTCTATTTGTTTTACAATAGTTTAAAATAATGTAAGTAGTTTCAAATTTGATATTTTAGAGACATAAATTTAAAAAATGTGTATTGTGTTTTGTATGATATTATAGTTTTATATTGTATATTAAACTATATATTTTATAATAAAAAAAGAAATGTTTGATTTTTTTGTTGAAATGTTTAATTTTTTAATTAATTCACTCCCAATTTTGTATGCCATCTTATACTTATTTTAAATTAATTTCAATTTAAAATTTGTGTATTTTAAAATATTGAAATACATTGAAATTGATGTTTGGGGGAGTGACGTATAAAGAAAAAGTTTAGATATAATAAATTAGCACTATGTGTTTTACAATATTTTAAAATAATCAGAGTACATGGAAATTTGATGTTTGAGACATGAACAGTTAAAAAATTGGTATTATATTTGTAAGATATTATGATTTTATAATGTATATTAAACTATATTTGTTTAAAAAAAAAATTGTGTGAATTTTTCCTTTAATTTTTAATTTATTGTAATGTGATTTTTATATGCTATATTATATGTATTTTGAATTAATTTGAGTACACTATGTAGGATCTGTGTATTTTAAAATAATACAAATACATTGAAAGTGCATGCTTTGCCGAGTGACTTGTAAAAAAATAAAATGCATTTGATTGTATGTGATTTAATTCTGTAATTTTAAATTGCATATTGAGTTATGCTTACCCCAATAGTTTCCTATTTTTCATGAAATGTTTAGATATAAGAAATTAACACTGTGTTTTAGCAAAGTTTAAATTAAGTTAAATACTTGGAAATTTGATGTTCTAGAGACATGAACATTTAAAAAATTTGTATTTTTTGTATAATATTATATGTTTATATTGTATATTTAACTATATTTTTATAATAAACAAATGTGTGAATTTTTATTGAAATGTTTAAACTTTAAATTCATTATGTTGTGATTTTTGTATGACATATTATATGTGCTTTGAATTAAGCCAATTAAATGTGTGTACAATTTGTGTATTTTAAAATAATTTAAATACATTGAAATTTGATGTGTTGGGGAGTGACTTGTAAAAAAAATAAAAATGTATTTTATTGTGAGACATTTAATTCTATAGTTTTAAATTTCATATTCAGCGATGCTTTCCCAATACTCTCCAATTTTCATAAAATGTTTAGATATAATAAATATACAATTTGATTATTTTAATTAAAATTATTTGTGTTTATACATATTAGTGACCATTGTTTCATCCATTTTAAACATTTTATATTTAAAATGTATTTTTATATAATAATAAAAAATGTGAGAAATTATATTGGAATGTTTAAATTTTTAATTAATTATGGTGTGAGTTTTGTATGCCATATTATATGTGTTTTGAATTAAGTTGGATGAATGTGTGCACAATTTGTGTATTTTAAAATAATTTAAATACATTGAAATTTGATGTGTAGGGGAGTGACCTGTAAAAAAAACAAGTAAAAATGTATTTGTTTATGGAACATTGAATTCTATAATTTTAAATTCCATATTTAGAGATGCTTTCCCCAATACTCTCCCATTTTTCATGAAATGTTTAGATATAATAAATATATAATTTGATTCATTTAACTAAAATTATTTGTTTGTACATATTAGTGACCATTGTTTCATCCCTGCATGGAGGTGGATATCAAAAGTACCCATAAGATTCAGAGGCTAGCTCACCACCCCATTGCTTCATATTGCAATTAAAGAGGGTTGGTGGGGTGGCCAACCCACCTTATTCACCAAACATGTGAGAATTTCCTATTAAGTTGAATAATATGGCAAGTCTTTGCTCTTGTCTCTGTAAATGGATTTTATGATGTGTTACATACTTCCCTCCTAGTGGGTGGGATTATTTCTCTCGTCTTTCAACATCCATCTAGGGGTTTGTGCACAACAAATTGCATGTAGCCACTAGGAATTTCTTTTTTCCTTTTTGAGCTTGGGCCACTTGTTTGGTTTTGTTTGTGCTTTGGGCTAGTGTATGGATTAGTAGTTTGGGGCTAGATATGGCCAATTAATGGGTAGCTTTGAGTGTGTCAATGAGACTTGTCATTGCACATTGTGGCTTCTTCTAGAGTTGGTGTTTCTTGTTGTAGTTTTCCACTAAGGCTCTTCATGTTTGGAGTTAGTGCATCTAAGGATGCTCACATTTCTATTTGTCTTGATTTTATTGGATTTAGTCCACCCTGTAGCACAATGTTTAGGAGTAGTTGGGGTTACCCACTAGTGATGTTGGCAATTGTTTGAAGCCCTATCCTACCCAAGGTTTTCCATCTAATCCTTTGTTATGATGTTCTAATATGTTGTGGTATATTAATTTATCGAGGCTAGTACCCTTCCTTCTAGCCTCCTCTAGAGTTTTAATTTGTGTTCTCCTTATTCCTTCTAGCCTCTAGAGTTTTAATTTGTGTTCTCCTTACAAGGCATGTGATGCTGAGCAAGTGGTCAAGCCTAGTAGGGTTCATCCATTTAGATATCAACCCAATTGTTTTTTATATAATTTGTAATTTATAATTGAATTTATGGAGATTTGTATTAAAAAAATCCATTTTGGAAGGCCAAAACCTTTGCATATTTCGCTCTTCCTTATGCTTTAGAGATTGACCACATCCCAAACCCTCAAACTAGTTCACCATCAAACAAATATTTTAATCCCTTTACAAGTAAATGTTTTCCAAAAAACCTCCAAAATACCAACATATTTACATTCCATTTTCCCTTGTATTTCTATGTTCGTATAGAATGAATTCTTGTATTTCTTGGAGAAAAATGTTTTCCTTTCTTCCCAAATTGAATCCAACCCACATTTTCTGCAAATTCGAGTCGGTATTTTTTAGTTAAATGCACGGTATTCTTCAAATATTTCTCATCCACCTTATTTTCCCCATAATTTTCATTTTCAACAAGAATCCTTGTGGTTTTTGGAGGTAATCCATTTCTCTACAAATGTACCTTGCATTCAAGGAATCCTCATGAGGAAGTGGAGGATCCACATTGGCAAGTGAATTTCCCTTCTTAAATTCTTTTGCCGAGAGTAGTGTTTATTGCATTTAATCTTTGTCTTTCATGTCTTGTTCTTTCTTTCTCTCAATCTCCTCTTCTTTAAATACCATATAGTGGTCACCTTATGCACCTTTCCACCATTTGTGCATTTGGGTTTTGTTCAATCTTATTTATTGTGAGGAGGCTTGGGGCAGTTTTTAATTACATGTCGCGTTTCATAGAATTCTCTACATCTAAATGAGATGTTCTCATAATAGAGATTTTGGACCCAAACTTAGTTTGTAGACATCAAATAAATCTCTTCACGAAAACGCGTTTTGAATTCCATACCCACACAAATGTGAGCATAAGTAGCGATTTTTTGTTTGTTTGTTTTTAATAGGACAACTACGATAGAATTTTGCCATCAAGTTCACAAAGGAGGAAAGCTATGTGTGACTCCAAAAATCCAAGGGAAGGTTCGATAGTCTTATCCAAACTCGAGTTGCAGAAATTTATTTCGCAACCCGATCGAAAGTGGAACACCAGTGCTGTATGGAGAGGCTAGCGCTCCCCCAAAACCATCGTTGAGCTTCACATGTAGCCTTCTTGTCTCCAATCATTTAGAAAACCACATTGAAGAAGCCTCGTACCATAGGGTAAATATTAATCTTGTCCATCGAAAGTGGCTTCCATGTCTTAGATATCGATTTGATCAAATCGACAAGTCACGACCATAACCCATAAAACCTACAAACCAAACCATTCCTAAAAAAACACTTTTCACAATCTAAAGCTTCCTCATTCACAAGAATGCAAACGGAAAAACTATCTTGCACCACTCGAGGAGCACAACCAAAATTCAGCCTATAATTGTACAAAACTGAAGAAGAGATAGCTTGATTGCAAGCCATACGTGCAAAATAAAAATGTGTGCCAAATCACGACGATTCGCCATTGAACTATCTGCATAAAATCCATACAACTAGAGCAAAGATTAGGCGTCTAAGGTTTTGGGTGGAACCCTACATGCCCCAAGGGATTCGAGAGCTCTTTCCATTTCGAAAGATATATGAATATTATTATATTTAATATGTCCCCTTCCCTAATTAAATTCATTTCTTTAATATATGATAATGATGAATTTTTTTTTTTCTAGTAAGGGTCATAAGATTCAAAAATAGTTATTTTCTTTTGTTCATGTGATTTTATATTATATAAAATATATATCAATAAATATAGAGTTGCGTTGCTTTGACTTATGATTGATTTTCAAAATTTAAAATAGATTATATATCCTCGTTTCTGATACGGAAACATATGCGATTCTTATCCGAAACTTTGAAAAAACATTTTTGTGTCATTTCAAAATATCAGAAACTTCATATTTGAAATTTGATATGTTTCCAAGGGGTTGTGTTTAGATTTCCCAAAACAGAACCACGCAAATCGTGATCTGAATCCACCCTTAAATGCTTGAAAGCATGAAAATTTTTATAGCCATCAAAAAAAATAATAATAATGAAGAAATGAGATTTGCAAATAAACTCACTATAAACACAACATCACAATGTCTTTTCTAAATCTTTAGAACAAGGACACTACATATATATAAATGATTCTTACTAAAAAAAAAGATAGATGTTCAAAACTCCAAATAAAAGGGTTTGATGGATGTCTTCGTAAACAGATTTATTTGAGCGATTAATTTTTAGCTTGGTTAAGGTTTTGTTAATTGTCATTGATTTTTCTCTTGATTTCATAAATCCATCCAATATAACAAATATTCTCTAGCCAATTTTGCTTTCATATAGTCAAGAGACCAAGGATATGTTTGTTCGGTTGTGTTATATTCTTTCCACAACTAGCCCACATAGTTAACTGAGGGTTAGAAGGGGGTTGGAGCCCCCACTTCATTGTGCCGATTGCATAGCGGCGGGGGGGGGGGGGTCACAGGGGGGTTGAGGGGGGCAGGTAACTCCACTCTATGGGGCGGACCTACCTATGGTTTTGTGCATGTTTTTCGCACATGGGTTTGGATGCGATGGTTTTAGGTGCATGGTTTTGGATGCGATAGTTTTTGGTCCATGGTATTGAATGCCTTGGCATGTATAAATATGTATTATAACATTGAAAGGAACATAATGAAAAATCAACGTGGTAGTCTCAGTTTTGGGATCGAGGAGAAAATCTCAGTGTATATGTGTTTTATGTGTTATGCTCTCGCATTGTTTATTTTCTGCGTTTTAGAATTCGTATGCAGGTAATTTATGTACAAGGTTAAAACCTACAACTTTGAAAAGTTTGAAATGCTCAAATAGTTCTTGATGGAATATATTTCTATAATGAAAGCACAAAGTTTCAATATGGGAGATGGTGTCCACATCCTTTGCAAGCAAAACCCTATGCAAAACTTCTGAAATATGATCCCTTAACAAATAAGACTATTTTTACTCTATAATTCTCGGTTTTCAAATGGAATTGTTCTTTCATTAAAAGAAGATTACATGCTCATATGTGATACATGAAAGAGAGGAGATAGCATATGTATTGTGTATATTAGCTTAGCATTTATTCATCTTACGTGCACATGATTATATTAGACATTACAAGAAAAATATATTCTTCTCTCTTCTTCATGATTAGATGATTACCTCTCTCGCTTCTTTTATCGGACTTGAAATTATATTTAAATCGCCCTAAAATCTTATCAAGTCCGCCTTTGGCCACTATTGCAATCCCCACCGTCGATCTACGGGTTCTCTGATCAACGGTCGATATCCAATTTCTGGCAGCTTAGGAGTAGGGAGGTTACCCGCCCGAAAAGGTGGTTTTCCTCTCTCCTCCGCCAGCCACATGTTGACGAGTGTGTGGGCTCGGGCGGAGCCAGCCCAATACCGCTTTCCGCCTGAGGCCTGCTTGAAATCCCGCCTTTACGGAACTCAAATAACATCGCACCGCGTTTACAGTTCTCTTTTTGGATCCACTTTATCGCTTCGGGCAATTTCCTTTGTATTTCGGTTTTTACACCAAAACACACTAATACACATGAAATCCCTTTACGGCTGCACTCAAACATTATGAGGCAAGGTTTATAAAACCCATCGGGTCTGGCAATGGCATGTGCATGTATTATTGCTCCTTTTATCTCCACGACGTGACGTTGTAATGCGATATATCGCAATCGTTGGTCGCATAGCCCTGGGGGTCCTTCCCTTGTCTTATGCCATTGCCGATGTCGATCTGCCAATTTCGGCGATTGGAATATCGCATCGGCCCGGTCCTTACCTTTGTTATTTCGCATGTTTGCCTCCGACTCGATATGTCGGGGATCGACAATCGTGGGTTTCTCCCATTTCCGCTTAAGTCCGCCTTTTGGACCTCCTCTAATGTGATTTTCCTTTATAAGGGTTTTTTGCCCATTTTAGGGGATTTTGCCTCTTTTTCCAAAGAACCAAGGGAATCTTCTTTCTACGATAACTTATGCATCTTAAGTCCATTTTTTCCCATTCAAGTTGCATTAGATTCAGCAGGAAAAGATCTCTACAATGGGGCTATTCCAAGAACTTTCTTGGACTTTCATTTTCCTCTATGAGGAACACTTAGACTTAGGAGTCTATCCAAAATCCATTTTGGATCACGCCTTTCCACTAAAAGAACTTTTGGTCTCCAAAAGACTGATATACTGATCTGAACAGTAAATGAGAGTAACAACATCCTCTTCTTTCAGCCTCCATACACTTGCCTTGCATAGTGCCTTTGGACCAAAGCCTTTGACCACTTTCCTTCCTAAATGTGCTAGTCCTCCTTAGAAGAAGTGTCTTCCTCCTTGCCATCCTGTAGAACTAATGCTGAAATGGTCACAGAAGGTCGTTTGAACTTCTCTGCCTTGATCATTGATCCAAGGTGGATCAAACAAATGTGAAGTACATATCGTCCACAAAACTTTCATTTGTACTTGTTTAACATGCTGTCAACAACAATTGTTAACAACAACAAAGACACACAGAACAACTGGATGGCCTAAACTCCTTCACAAAAGAAACATATTTCACATCTTGCGAACACTTCCATGGCTTACATCTACATACAAATGATGGAATATATAACAAGCCCACAAAAGATGCCTTTAAAAAAAATGACCCTTAAACTCAAGAATGTAGGAAAATACCATTAGGATTTTTTTTCAAAAGATGAAACACTTCACTATTATCTCCATCTTGGAGACGAGTTAACTTCTCCCAAGTCAATATTGCATCACATGCACAAATCAATCAACCCTACAAGTTAATTACACATACATTTTCAAAACAAGGGAAACATCCACATCCCTATGTCCATTCACATCATGTTCGTGCATGCATTTCATCTTTCAAGTTTCACTTAAGTACACTGTACTTTCGAAGTTGAAATGAAATATAATGTTGCAGCAATAAAGTGAGCCTCCTACTCAACTTTTCCATCCACCTTCTTGGTAAAATCCTGCAATTTGTATTCAATTAACAAAGAAACGTAAACATCTGCATCAATAGACATGCAATCTTAATTGGATAGGAATTCTAACCATTTCTCACCAATCCCTTTCAAACGTACTACCTTTGTCTGCACATCAGCATCAACATGTGAATCATCTCGAGACACATCATTCATGGAAACTTCCTTTCCATTTCTTTTATTTTCTCTTTCCACCTTCTTCAACGTTTGTGGAAGCATTGCTAGATTCGGAATCCAACACTTTTCAGCAAGATGCCCTTGCTTATGGCAGTGAGTGCAACACATGTGCATCCTCTTGACAACATGATTTGCCTTATCCAATGGACCCTTGGCTTCTTGCTTCTTTTCCTTCAAAAGTTTCCTGTATGTGGTCATTCTCTTCCAACATCTAGAAACATTATGGTTATCCAAACCACAAAAGGAACATGCAATTCTTTTCCCATGCTTATGTGGAAATTTATCATGCTTTGCAAAATCAAAAGGAAGATGATTAGAACCAAATTTATAGGTGCCCCTTTCATATTTATTTCCTTCATGAGGAGGTGAATCAAATGAAGGAGTGGCTCCCTTTGGAACACTATCAATCTCTTCAAGGTTGTTAGAGTCTCCACAGCTCTCTCGTTCAAGTTTGTTCTTCTAAACACCTGCATCCTCCAAATGATGTTTCAAGCTATTGCATTCCTCCTGAATACAATCTTCACACTCTGGAGGTAGAATACCTGCAATGCACCTCCTTCTTGGGGCTGTTTCAATGGTCTTCATGGTAGCTTTGGAACTTTCTCCGTAAGCTTGTCCATAGCCAAGACCCAAATACTTAGGCCTTTTCTCAATTATTATTGGCTCGAAAATACCTTGTGCATGTCTACCGAAGCTTTTTCCTTCCATCTTGGACATTAGCTTGGAAATGATGCCTTTGGTATGTTTTTCAAAAGAACTAATATAAGTATTCTTAGAAGAATTTGAAGACAAACTGAAATGGTTTACCTCTTCTTCAAGCTGATACTTGACCAAGGCTTCTTTGGCAAAAAAGCATTGTGAATCCAACTCATGCATCCTTTTCAGGTTCATGTTTGCAATATGAAGTTGCCTCTCCATTTCCTTGAATTTGTCAAAAAGCAACTGCTTCTCTTCCTTCACAGAATTCAACTGCTCTCCAAGTATGCTTCTCTTCCTTCCCTCCTCACACATTTCTCTCACCTTTTCCATCATAATGAACAAGTCTTTCTTCATGTATTCATCAAAGAGTCTTGTGATGCAAGAGGAGTTTGAGGACTCACTTGTAGCAGTTGTTGTAGAGCCTCTAACCTACACCTCATCATTCACTATTATCTACTATTTTTCATCACCTATCTCTCTCTTTCACCTCAGTTTCCCTGTTAAACCACCCAGATCATTACATTAAATGTCATTAAGCATGATCAAGTGAACTTTGCTAATGTGTGACTGTTTTGTTTAGATTTTGACATATTTACAGGCATTCCGCAGCTCTCTGCCGATTCCGCAGCTATCTGATGATTCCGCAGCCATCTGGAGATTCCGCAGCCTTTTTGTTGTTCTCAAGGTTCCACGTGCCATTTTTCCAAACGAGCCACATTGGTACTTAGGTATCAAGGTGCTCGAGGTTCCTGTGCCATTTGTTCAATCATCCACGTCATCCATACCTCAGGTCAAACAGGGGCAAGATCCGGTCAACGAAGCCAAGTAACGGTGATGCGTGAGCTGTTTGTCACGTCAGTCAGACGGTGGCTTCTCCCGTGTTTTGCAGGACGTGGGGAACATAATCTAAGTTTGGATTTAATCCCATGACGACCAGGACCTCCAGCTCACCCACGCAGGCTCATGACGTGTCTATTTAGTTTTAATTGCACATGACAGTTTGTTATTTTCCGTTTCTAGCAGCACGCATAGGCTATCCTTAAGATGCCTATAAATACTTGCGTCTACGTACGCTTAAGAAGACTTTTATTTGCTGTATGTTGGTGAACTTGTTATAATTTTTAAGCGTTTCTAAAACTCTGTTTTTCTAGTGCTGTTCTAGCACTCTTTACTGTAAATATCTGCATATGGAGTAATAGAACCAGTGCTGTTTTGGAGCTTTCAACACTTTGAGTTTTCTTGGGTTATGTGAATGGAGGGCCCCTGTTCATACTAGCCTTGTATAGTATTTTCATGTTCAACATTCTCTTTTCTTGATTTATGTACAGCATAATTTACTTCACTTTAATTCGTTTTGGATCCTTTCTTTAAGCTGATCAGCATTGCTTTTTGCAGGTTTTGATTGCTCTCAATTGAGCAATCTACCGCCTTTGAGGTACTTTTTCGGCTACCCCAATCGTTTCTCTACATTTCATTATCCCTATGTGACTCTGCGACTTCTCTGCTTCCTATCAGTTAGACTCGCCATCTAGCTCTGCGGCTTTGTGGCTTCAAAATTCATCATTTCTTGTAAAAACTCTTACTGCAGCGTCGCATGACGATTATGACTGGTTAGAGAGGTTTCGGGGCCTTCTCATAGGCAAAATCCCAAAAATTGAGAAAATTTCATTACACAGAGAGTGTCTGCAAAATACACTATCGGGCGTGATTTTTGGACTTGAAATCCCATTCAATCGCCCCTAAAATCCCTATCCGGTCCGCCATTAGGCATTATATTACATCGTATTAACGTATTGGGTAAAATCCCAAATACACGGGAAAACATTAAAAAACCCAACAAAATCATTTTTTTCGGACTTCAAGTTATATTGAAATCACCCTAAAATCGCATCAAGTCTGCCTTTGGCCGCTATTGCAATCCCCACCGTCAGTCTACAGGATCTCTGATTAACCGTCGATATCAAATTTCGGGCGGCTTAGGAATAGGGAGGCTACTCGCCTGAAAAGGCGGTATTCCTCTCTCCTTCGCTACCCATGTGTTGAACAGTGTGTGGGCTTGGGTGGAGCCAGCCCAATGCCGCTTTCCGCCTCAGGCTGCTAGAAATCCCACCTTTACGGAACTCAAATAACATGGTGTCGTGTTTACAATTCTGTTTCGGGTTCGCTTTATCGCTTTGGGCAATTTCCTTTGTATTTCGGTTTTTACATCGAAATGCACTAATACAGAGGAAATCCCTTTACGGCAGAACTCAAACATTATGAAGTCGGGTTTATAAAACCCATCGGGTCCACCGATCGCACTTGCATGTATTATCTCTCCTTTTATCGCCGCGATGCGACATTGCGATGTGATATATCGCAATCACTCGTTGCATAGCCCCGGGCGTCTGCCCCTTGTCTTATGCCATCACTGATGACGATCTCCCGATTTCGACGATTGGAATACCGCATCAGCGCAGTCCTTAACTATTTTATTTCACATGTCTACCTCCAACTCGATATGTCACACCCCTATTCTTTTTTCATTTAATTGGTCGGGTGCAGCACCGCCTAAGTAATTAACATGTTCCATTGTTATTTTACTTTACAAACTACACCTTAACATTCATCTTCATTCATGAATAACATAACATTAATGTGCGGAATCTATTAACTTATAACTTCAAGAATAAACATCCATAGAACAGCAGGAGAACACATTCATATGTAACAACAATATTTTATTATATAAGTATGAGAGACTTTACAATGACCGGGAGCTAGGCTCCACCGGCGTTACAACAAAGTCGGGCGCCCACTCGTGTACGACCGCACGGTGGTCTCACCCTCCAACCGATATACAACACACGAGTTCCTTTATCAAGGCGGGTGGACGCGCCCATGCACGACCCTCACCCGAGATACAAACCAAACTCGTTCAAGAACTTCGACGGGCGGATGCCTTCACACACCCACCACCCACACCTTCAACCGAACTCCCTTTCGTGCAAGAACCGTGTAGACTTGCCTGGCGAACGGTCACATAGAGTTGCGCCTTCACTGCGGCTTTATCACCCTTCCTCGCACTTCCTGTTCGAGTGTTCGATGCCAAGTGCGATGCTCCAAATGCCATGTTTTACCACTCATATATATGATATCTTGTGTGGAGGTTGCATCCTCGACCGACCCTCCATCCATCCTTCAACTGCGCGTTCATCAAAAAATCTTCGCTTTTTGTGTGGGTCAGCGCGTCCATGGCGCGAGACTGCCTACCAACATCGCTCTTTGTTTGCCTTTCATCCACAGTCGACTTGTGGTGCGAGCTCCCCAACTCGCACATATAAACGTGAAACGCCAACTCACCCGTGTATAACATAACACCTCGTCCTTGTCGCTCCATGCTTTCATATGACCTCGCTACTTCGCACGTGGGAGGGCGCGCCCAGTTAGCTCACCAACCGCAAGGCGTTACACGATATGTCAGGTATCTGCAATCAGGGGTTTCTCCCCTTTCCGGTTAAGTCTGCCTTTTGGACCTCCTCCGATGCAATTTCTCTTTATAACGGGTTTTGGCCATTTTAGGGGATTTTGCATCTTTTTCCAAAGAACCAAAGGCATCTTCTTTCTACGATAACTTATGCATCCTAATCCCATTTTTGCCCCTTCAAGTTGCAGTAGATTCAGAAGGAAAATATCTCTGCAATGGGGTTATTTCCAGGAACTTCCTTGGACTTTCATTTTCCTTTGTGAGGAACACTTAGACTTAGGAGTCTATCCAAAATCCATTTTGGATCAACTCTATGTCAAAACGGCCTTTAATTTAAAATCAATTAGTCATTCTTATGATTTGTTTTAATTTTAAAACAATAACAATATTGACAAAGTAGGGCCCATTGAATGGTTTTTGTTATGAGAGACTCCCTATAATCTTTTTGAACAAGACTTATAATCAAGTACTTTTAATCTTTACAATTAATATCATTTTGATTATTAACTTCGTTACTAGGAAAAATGACATAAAAATAGATTTTAAAATAGAAAATATGTTATAATCATTAATTATAATGAAAAAATAAGATTTAATAACTAATTTCTTTGTTATGCTCATTTTGTTTTCTTTCCTCGAAACTTTTAATATAAGGAAAATATTTGAAGTAAAAAATTATTGGTGAAGTGTTAATTTTTTATCAAAGTACCACTCTTGGAGTACAAAATCTTAAACATAGTGTTGTTTTTCATTTTAGAAAATTAATTAAATTCAAACCCTCCCTCCCACTGCTCGTCAAATTGCCCAAGACAAATATTTACCATGAAACAAACCATAAATTTTGGCTCGTAAAGACGAATCCAAAGTTAAACCCTCCATTCTACTACTAGTGAAGGAGCCCTGTTGGTCGGATAAATCCTTCTTGCGAACAAGACCGATCTCCCTCAAATGATATCTAGCAACAAGCAGCACAAGCAAATCTACTTTTCTCTAAACATGTTTCAATTCATAAATGAAAACTAAGAGGTGTAATAGACCCTACCTCGGTTCAATGCTTGTTTGTGGCAGCTTTGTTCCAACAGCTTCAAGCAGTTCCTTTAATAACCTGCATACACAAACAAACACACATCAAAGAACACCTACATAGATACTATAATAAAACATGTCCATTATGAAGATCAAGGAGCTCATAAAATAAACCATTAGAGACAGTTCATTGAGAAAAACAAACTTGATTGTATGAACTTTATGAATAAAAGAACCTTACAACCTTTGACTTGATGTTGCACAAGCTCTTTCCAGGGTCCAGCAGGAATCTCCTCTACTTTGACAAGTCTCACTCACTTCCCAACTGAAATGAAAGGTATGTGATCTCTCCTTTCACAAGTTCAAAAAGGAAGTCTAATTTCCAGCAGCATTTACCCTCAAGAATCTTCAGCTTTCGACCTCCTCCTACAACTAGCCTAATGCCTAAATTTATAGTTCAAATGGAGGAAGTTGCAGGTCCACCATTGAAGGGATAAGTTCCTCCTTCAATGGGATAAGCACCTCATATCATGGAGTTAGCTCCCTTAGTTATGGAATGGATCAACCAAGGTGGAGCGGACTTCCCAGCGTAATATTCCTTCGAGAAGTGTCTAGAAGTGACCCAAGGTGAGTTTTTAAGAGCGAACTCACGCCTTTTTAACTTTTACAGGTGTTCGCACCCATCACTTAACAGACATAGCGGTCACGTTCGCAAGGGACATGACCATTTGGTGTGGTACCGCACACAATGCTAGGAGAAAGTGTGAAACGAGGTTTTGAGATATTTTTAAGGTCTTTCTCCCATTTTCAAGGCTTGACATGAAGAGCTGAGGCTTAAGACTTGCAAATGAGGTATGTATGAGTGGTGATGGACTCACACAAACTGTAAAAAGTCATGGTGACAATTTTTTGTGTGACATATTGCCCCCTAAAGTGCAAAGTTTGTAATAGATGAGGATAATTTTTTATCATCTAAGAAGAGTGAAGGACTTTATCATTTCAAGGATCTTCCTATGGATACCCCGGTCGGAACCTGTAAAAAACATTCAACACAAAATATATATATGTAAAAATATCATCACTGAGGTAGGCATTCCCATACTCAGATCAAAACTGACTAAGAACTATCTAAAATTGTTCTGATACAGGAATGATTTTGTATTACATCACAAGTAGAGACATATGGACACAGTATGGGCGCAACCATCTGTTTATGAATAATCCACTATATAATGATAACAAAATTCCTCGCAGCCTGGATGGTGGAAACTAGATCCAGGGTCTTCATTTCTACTTCCCGAACTAGTACGATTCTATCCATATGAATGAATGTGTCAAAGTCGAACATGGTAGAAACCACTTGATTACCAGTCAATCATGTAAACTATTAACAAGTGTGAGAGGAACCACCAATAATGTCAATGGCCCTCAAAGTACTCAGTACAACCATGAAATGTGAATGAATGAGTCAATGTCGAACACGTCACAGAATCCTTTGATCGAAGGTCAATGATACAACATATCGTCAAAGGCGAGAAACCTGCCATTGAGGAATGCAGATTCCAAGGTACTGACGATTTCTAGATCATATTTCTAGATAATGAGTCGGAGTCGATAGAAAGCGATTTGTCATAGGCAAAGCCCATAACACGAAATCATAGATCAAGTCTGAAGAAATATATTTGGTAAGAACTAACTCAGGGATGGTCAATAATGGATGACATATATTTTGCAGGTGAATGGTTTATTTGCACAGAACTCTTGAACACATAACGACACGGCAAATGGCTTGGTGACAATTGACCCAAAGCTAATACCCGGAAACCGGCTAAAGACTTTCAATGTGGCTTGATTAACTGTTAGGTAAAGGATTTCCCAACCCAGGTGAATAAAAGTGTCATGTTCAAGAGTGATGGAAAGTTTTTCAAACACAAAGTACAACAAACACGTTCATTTCTCTCTCTTTTCCCCCACCATTTCTGGCAAGTACCTCTTTATTTTTGACAAGCTTGAGGAGGATAACATTTGCTTGGTTATAAGCTCATCCTTCAGATGAGTCCAACTTAGTTTAGATTCGAACCCTAAGGAGTGGTTCGGTCTTGTTTGTAATTGAACAGGTCCTTTACTGTTAAATTTTAACGAGTCCAATATAGGAGAAACTCGACGTTTTTCAATTTTAGGGAGTCAAAAGAAACACTTAAGAAAATTCCATGGTTGGCCTTTTTCGTAAATTTGTGTCTCCCAAGCCTGAAAAAGTATAAAATAATACTTGAGAGAATCGCTTGACCATTACGATCAAGGAGTACTTTTCCTAATTAGTTCCTTCAATCTGAAAAAGTAAAAAAGCAATCGAAAACACGTCGTTTTATTACCAATATCGAACTCGAAACAACAAAAGTCCGACAATCTTTTCATGTTTATATGGTCAGAAACGAGCTGTAAGTGGACCGTCTTTTTAATTCCGTTTTAACAAGTGTAAAAAGAAAAACTCGACAATCTTTTCATATTTTACGAGTCAGAAAAGAGCTTAAAAAGGACTCTTATGTGTTTTTGTTGAAAATGACAAATTCTCCCTGAATACACAATATTCTACACAAAAACAGCAAACACTACTCATATCTGTTTAAAAATAATAAAAATGTACCAAAAGTGACATTTTCAAAGTGAAAAATAAATAAATTAAAAATTTCTTTATTCAAAAAATCTTATAAAAAGGGCTTTTACAAGTTCATTTTCACCGTTTGGCTTTGGAGTAAAAAGT